>ML298015.1:13022-89134 GCA_005239495.1 Nicotiana undulata | reverse complement strand
CCAACCTTGTTGGGTTATTATATTTGACTTCGACCGCTTTACACTATTTTAGAAATGTAATTTAAGCGTATCAAGTATCATGATAGCATGTCGGGCCAAACTGATGAACCTGGTCTCATACTGTGTAACTGTCATAGAACCCTGCTGGAGATGCTCAAACTGCCTCCGAAAATCCTCTCTCTGGGTGACAGGAAGAAAATTCTCCAAGAACAAATCGGAGAAATGAGCCCAAGACAAAGACGGTGAACCAGCTGGTCTGGTCAAACAGTAATCTCTCCACCAAGTCTTGGCGGGACCTGAAAGGCAGAAGGTAGCAGAATCGACCCTATTGGTCTCTACTATCCCCACGTTCCGAAGAACCTCATAGCAACTGTCCAAGTAGTCCTGGGGATCCTCTGAAGGTGCACCGCTAAAATTAGTAGTAAACAACTTGGTGAACCGGTCCAATCTCCATAAAGCATCAGCAGTCATATCTGCTCCATCACCTGCCAGAGCCATAATGCCTGGATGAACTACCCCAGCTGCCTGAGGTACTGGAGACTGGAACTGAGAAGCTAATTGCTCTGGCGTGCGGGTGGCGGGAGTCTAGGCTCCTCCCCCAGCCTGAGAGATGGATGGTGTTGTAGGAAGTAGACATGCCTGAGCAATGCTCTCCATAAGGCCCACTAAACGGACTAGAGCATCCTGGAGTACCGGGGTGGAAATGAACCCCTCAGGAAGCTGAGCTGGTCTAACCGAAACTGTCTGGGCAGGAACCTCATCAGCAAACTCTACCTGAGGCTCCGCCACTGGGGCTGCTGCTCTGGGCTGAGCTCTTCCCCTACCTCGGCCTCTAGCACGACCTCAGCCTCGACCTCGGCCCCGCGTAGGAGCTGCAACTGGAGACTCGGATTGTTGATCAGTAGATAAAGAAGCACGTGTTCTCGCCATCTGCGAGAGAATAGAGTAGAAATTCAATTAGCATTTAGAATTCAAATCGCACGACAAAGAAGAATAGATGTAAAGTTATTATTAAACTCTGCAGCCTCTGGGGGATAAGTACATACGTCTCCGTACCGATCCCTCAGACTCTACCAAGCTTGTCCGTGAAATGTGAGACCTAAGCAACCTAGTGCTCTGATACTAACTTGTCACGACCCGGATTTCCCACCGTCGGGACCGTGATGGCGCCTAACGTTGAACCCGCTAGGCAAGCCAACGTGAATGTTTAATTTACCTTACTCTTTTATTATTATCAGATGACGGTGAAATATAAAACCAACAGAGATAAAAAAAATACAAAATGAAGCAAAGTCTAATAACTTGACCGATTAACATCTCGAAATTTATAATACTAAACCCAGAATATTGGTGTCACAACTTCACGGACTATCTATGAATACTACAAATAAAGGGTTTGAACAAAACTAAATACATCTGTTTCTGGAATAATTAGAACAGAATACAAATGAAATAGAAGAGGACGTCAAGGCCTGCGGACGCCTGCAGGACTACCTCGGTGTCTCCACGTGGACTGAAGGCAGCCTCCTCGCTCTAAGGTCTGTAGTGCCCTGTACTAGGATCTTCACAATAAAATGTGCAGAGTGTAGCATCAGTACAACCGACCCCATGTAATGAGTAAGTGTCGAGCCTAACCTCGGCGAAGTAGTGATGCGGCTAGGACACGACGACCAAAACAACCTGTGCAGTTTAATAATATAGGGAGAGATAATAACAATATGAAATGAGCAGCTAAATACAAGAAAAAGGGGAACATGTTGAGGGGAAGAAATATCAAATAATGGAAATAACAAAATAAGACAACAAGTCAATTATCAAATTAAGCAGCAGGAAATAGCAACATAAAGAAAACAATGCACGGCATCACCCTTCGTGCTTTTACTCTCATCCTCACCAAATAGTAAATGCAAATGCACGACATCACCCTTCGTGCTTTTACTCTCATCCTCACAATAAAACAGCAAAAACGGCACGCCATCACCCTTCGTGCTTTTAATATAATAATATGGCACGGCATCACCCTTCGTGCTTTACACTCTTCCTCACCCAAACAATATCAATAACAGCAATCCGGCAAGGAAAATCAATAATGCAACAACAATAATAAAACCATAACGCCCCGGCAAGGGATCAACAGTAGAACTAATACCATCCCGGCAAGAGACACATCTATAACCAATCTCACACAAGTACATAACTTCACATAGAATTTCTCAACTAAATACAATACTCAACACTATTCAATACCAAGAATTTATACCAATACGAACAACCACAAAGTGAAACTCAAGTAATAATTAATGAAAAACCACATAATTCACAATATTCGACTCACGGCCATGCTTGACACCGACGTATAGGTACTCGTCACCTCACCCATACGTCTAACATGATACTAACATATAGCATAGGATACAACACCTATTCCCTCAAGCTAAAGTTAGGCCAAACACTTACCTCAAATTCCACGACCAACTCAAGCCTCGATTACCGCTTTCCCTTTTGAATTTTACTCCAATTCACTTGTATCTAGACATAATTGACTTAATAAAATCAATAAACGCTAACATTATTCTTGAGATATTCCCTCTCTATCTCTTTCGATCTATCAGAATAGATCAGGCTATCTATCAATCGATTTGAAAATAGCACGCTCATCTCGCTTTTTGTTCATTTTCGCCACGAAAACATAGATGCTTGCCTTTGGCACTCCGGAGAAGAAAATCTTGATTGAACCTATATTTTCTCAATGGATACAATCCGCTCATGGTAAGACTTCATATGGGTTTGATGTACTTTTAAATTAAATCTCAACGCTTAATTATAGGTTTTATATCATTCTTCCCAAAAAGTCAAAAAATCAACCCCGGGCCCGCTTGATCAAAACACAAATTTCAGACCAAAACCCGATCACCCATCCACCCACGAGCCCGAATATGTAACTAGTTTCGGAATTCGACCCTAAATCGAGGTCTAAATTCCCAAATTTGTAAAATCCCTACAACAACAACAACAACAACTACTACTACTACTACCTAGTAAAGTCCCACAAAGTGAGGTCTGGGGAGGATGATGCGTACGCAGACCTTACCCCTACCCCGATAGGGCAGAAATGATGTTTCTAATGGACCCTCGACTCAGGAAGACAGAAATAAAAACAAAAACAAAACAAGAAAAGACAATTCATTAGTAAACTCCAGCATATATCTTTAAAAACAATAGCATAAGCATAAAACCCCATAAGATAAATGACATGCAATAGCAACGGCCAGAATCTAAGGCCCGGGGCTAAGATAAATAGCAAGGATTGCATGCGCTCAACAAAAACCGCAAGCCCTCTAAGATCACCCCCATCCAAACCCGCCCCACCACGGGAATGAAGTATGAAAAGCTCTACTACCCCATATCCTACAACCCTGATGCTTTCCCTCCAAGCATTCCTATCAAGGGTCATGTCCTCGGAAATCTGCAATCTCGCCATGTCATGCCTAATCACCCCTCCCCAATACTTCTTCGGCCGCCCTCTACTTCTTCTCGAACCCACCCCCGCCAACCGCTCACACCTCCTCACCGGGGCATCAAGGCTCCTCCTCCGCACGTGCCCGAACCATCTGAGCCTCGCTTCCCGCATCTTATCATCCACCGGGGTCACGCCCACCTTCTCCTGAATATCTTCATTCCTAATCCTATCCATCCTAGAGAGCCCGCACATCCACCTAAGCATTCTCATCTACGCTACTTTCATCCTCTAAATATGAGAGTTCTTAACCGGCCAACACTCAGCCCCATACAATATGGCTGGTCTAACCACAGCTCTATAAAACTTACCTTTAAGTTTCGGTGGCACTTTCTTATCACACAAGACTCCAGATGCAAGCCTCCACTTCATCCAGCCCGCCCCTATACGACGAGTGACGTCCTCGTTGATCTCTCTGTCCCCCTGAATCACCGACCCAAGGTACTTGAAGCTATCACTCTTGGGGATGACATGTGATCTAAGCCTCACGTCCCCGCCTACTTCACTCGCCTCAGCGCTAAACTTGCACTCCAGGTACTCAGTATTAGACCTGCTCAATTTGAAACCCTTAGACTCGAGGGTCTGTCTCCAGACCTCAAGCCTCTCGTTAACAGCGACTCTCGTCTCATCAATCAGAATTATGTCATCAACAAATAACATGCACCATGGCACATCCCCTTGAATATGGTGTGTCAGTGTATCAATCACTAAGGCAAATAGGAATGGGCTAAGCGCAGAGCCTTGGTGTAACCCTATATTAACCGGAAAATGCTCTGAGTTTCCTCCCATAGTCCTAACCTTAGTCTTAGCTTCGTCATACATGTCATTGATCGCTCTTATGTAGGCTATCGGCACTCCCTTTGTCTCAAGACATCTCCAGAGCACCTCCCTAAGGACCTTGTCATATGCTTTCTCAAGGTCAATAAACACCATGTACAGATCTTTCTTCTTATCCCTGTACTATTCCACCAACCTCCTAATAAGGTGGATAGCTTCCGTAGTGGATCGACCCGGCATGAACCCAAACTGATTGTCGGATATCGACGTTGTCCTCCTCACCCTCGCCTCAACCACCATCTCCCAGACTTTCATAGTATGTCTTAGTAACTTGATGCCTAGAAATCTAATGGGTGTTAATGGAAATTGAAGAAAACGAGTCTAAGAACACATACCTTTGGTTTTGTGGTGAAATTCCCCTTTAAATATCGCCCAAGTTCGAGTTTTAGTGAAAAGGTTATGATATTTTTAGAAAGTCTCTTTTTGCTACTGTTTTTAAAAAGACTGGGCAAATGTGCTATGCGTTCGCGACCAAGCCTGTGCGTTCGCGTAGGCTTCCGCTCCCCTGCCCTTCGCATTCGCGTCAAAAGGGACGCGTTCGCACTGTGTAAATTTTACCCATCTCCCAGCCCCTTTCCTATGCTATGTGATAGCGACTGACCTAGTGCGTTCGTGTAGAGTAAAATACCAAGGCTCCGCGTTCGCACCTAGGTCTGTGTGTTCGCACCTGGTCTGTGCGTTCGCACAGTGTAAACCAGCCCCCTTCCCCGTTTGTGTTCTGCGTTCGCGTGGGTTACCACGCGTTCGCATAGTGCAAATGCCTGGACACCAGCAACAACAATAACACCAGATTTTTCTAAGTTCAAATCACCCCGACGCCTATCCGAAACTCATCCGAGCTCTCGGGGCTCCATACCAAACATGCACACCACCTCAAAACATCATACGGACTTACTCGTGCGATCAAATCGTCAAAATAACATTTTAAACAACGAATTTAGCATAGAAATCAAAGAAAAATCTCAAAAGTTTCAAAGTTTCAAATTTCACCAATACGGGTCTGAATCACATCAAACGACCCCCGTTTCTTACCAAATTTTACAGACACAACCTAAATATCATATTGAACTTGTACCGGGATTCGGAACCAAAATACGGGCCCGATACCATAAATTTTACATATAACTAAATTTCCAAAAACTCTTATATTTTCAGAAAGACAATTTCTTTCAAAAATTAATTTCTCGGGCTTGGGACCTCGAAAATCGATTCTGGGCATACGCCCAAGTCTCTTATTTTCCTACGGACCCTCAGGGACCGTCAAATCATGGGTCCGGGTCAGTTTACCCAAAATATTGACCGAAGTCAACTTAAATTCAATTTTAAAGGCAAATTTAGCATTTTTCTCAGTTTTTCATATAAAAGCTTCCCGGATATACGCCCGGGCTACGCACCCAAAATGAGATGAGATAAAAGGAGGTTTTTAAGGCCTCAATACGCAGTTTTGACTTATAAAATAAGGGATGACCTTTTGGATCATCACAAATACGACTTGGCTTTTTATGTATGTGACACTTGTCTTAATATGATGATTATGCCTCTCTTTTTAATATATATATAGATAATAGAAGATCCGAAAAATTATGTTGTTTTGTCCTGAAAACTGGTCTTTTAAAGTAAGACTCGGTAACACTATTTTTCAGTTTTTACAAGTTACTTTATAAAAGTATAACACACTTTTTTTCTGTATTTGCAACAGTTATCTTATTTATAAATAAGATAATAATTTCTCCTAATTCTAAGCAACATTGCTAAAACAGGTTAAACCGTGAATATGATTAACCAATTAATTTCAAATTAAAAATTCAAGGTTTTTTAGTTAGGAAGATTAAAAGTCAAGGTTTTCAGCAGATAAGTTAGTTTTTTTGTCTTAACAATGTCACTCGCTTTTTATGAATATGACACTTGTCTTAACATGATGATTATGCCTCTCCTTTTATTATATAACTAGCTAGCGTATTCGCGCTTCACGCGGTTACTATATAGAAATATTCATAATACAAAATATAAACAAATATATGTAATGTAAGATATACATACCATGAAAATCAAAACCCAATCGTATTTCAAAATACATATGAAAAATTAAAATAAAGAAAAAAATCCAAATTAAAGCATCACAAAGTTTGTAGAGTTGTAGTAACAAATTACTCGAGGAACACTCCTCTTTATAATACGGTGATGTATATTAATAATTAATACTCCATTAATTATCATAAAACTAATATTTATTGAAGAGCTTTGGTCTTATGTATCTCCTCTCGTATTTTTATTTAAATATTACTTATCAATAGTATTAATTAGTGTAAGGCAAAAAAAGTAAATATCTATTGAAGACCTTTGGTCTTATGTAACTCCACTCACCTTTCATTATTATTTAAATTTTATTCATAAATAATATTTATTAAAAAATATATTAAATTAGACAGTAGTAAACTTATGAACTTTAACAAATTGTCTTTCATTAAATAAAAGAAAATATGAAATGAAAAGGGTAGAAACTAAAAAAATAAAAAGAAAAAAAAGGAAGTGAGAATGAAGTGATATTGGAAGTTATGGAATCCCTTTGTTATCTTTTTCTTCTCTCAATTCTTTATAACTGTGATGACCCAAAAGGTCATCCCGTGTATTTCTCGCTAAATTTGTGTTCCGAGATCATGAGAAACCTCCTTCTATCTCATCTCGATATGCGTGCGCAACCCGGGCGTGTAGCCGGGAAGCCTTGGTGTGAAAAACTGATAAAAATGATGTTTTTGTATTGAAATTTGAATAAGGTTGACTTTGGTCCTTTTTTGGTAAACGGATCCGGACCCGTGATTTGACGGTCCCGGATGGTTCGTAGGAAAATATGGGACTTGGGCGTATGCCCGGAATCGAATTCCGAGGTCCCAAGTCCGAGAAATAAATTTTTAAAGAAATTTATTTTCTGAAAAATATAAAGGTTTTTTGAAAATGAAATTCTATGTGAAACCTGTGGTATCGGGCCCGTATTATGGTTCCGAAGTCCGGTACAGGTTCGATATGACTTATATGTTATCTATGAAGTTTGGTAATAAACGGACTTCGTTTGACATGATTCGGACCTTAAATGCAAAATTTGAAAGTTTTGGAAGTTTTAAGAATTTTCATGGATTTTGAGGTTTAATTCGTTGTTTTGATGTTATTTTGGTGGTTTAATTACACGAATAAGTACGTAGGATATTTTTGAAGTTGTGTGCATATTTGATTTTGAGCCCCGAGGGCTCGGGTGAGTTTCGGGTAGGTGTCGGGGTGTTAAGACTTAGGAAAATTCTGGTGTTTAATGTTGTCATCTGGTGTCTGGTATTTTATGCTATGCGAACGCATAGGATAGGCCGCGAACACATAGCACAAGGTTGGGGCTGGGCACTGTTAAGCTTGTGCGATCGCACCCTTTAGGATGCGATCACAGAGTGGGGGTCATGGGCAACTAAGCGAACGCGGAGGGTAAGTCGCGAACGCATGGCCTTAGCGGAGGGCCTGGGGGCTTGGTGTAATTTACCCTGTGCGAACGCTGCCAGGGGCCCGCGAACGTGGAGAGTAAAATCGCCCAGTGATTTAAATTGTCCAAAAACAGAATCAACACGGGAATTTGGCCATTTTTCATAAACCTCTTCTTCTCCAAACCTCTTAAGGGATTTTTGAAGAGCTTCTTCACCATAACCTCTTAGGTAAGTAATTCTAACCTTGTTTTCTTCCATTTTTATTAACACCCATTAGATTCTAGGCCTAAAACATGGAATTTAAGGTAGAAAATTGGGTATTTGGGTAGAGTTAGGGCTTTTAGATTATTTGGAAATTTGACCTCGTTTTGGGGTTGGATTTCAAAACAAATTATATATTCGGGCTCGTGGGTGAATGGGTGATCGGATTTTTGTCTGAACCTCGTGTTTTGACCAAGCGGGCCCGGGGTCGATTTTTGGATTTTTGGGAAGAATGTTGGAAAATCTGTAATTAAGCATTGGAAATGAATTGTTTAGCATTTATTGATGTTATTGAGTCGATTATGTCTAGATACGATTTATTTGGAGTCGGGTTCGAGAGAAAAAGCGGTGCTAGAGGCTTGATTTGGATAATTGGAGTCGAGGTAAGTGTTTGGCCTAACCTTAGCTTGAGGGAATAGGTATCGAGTCTTAATTGCTACGTGTTTATTTCATGTTCGATGTATAGGTGAGGTGACGAGTACCTATATGTTGTTGTCTAGCATTACCGTGAGTCGAATATTATGAAATCTTTGATTTTCATTGATAATTACCGTGTTATGGATTAAATTTCAACTTGTGGATAATCATTTGGTGGAAATACTTAGTTATGATTACCGTGGAGTAGTTGATCGGTTGAGGAATATTTTGTGGAACTATACACCTGTGTAGGATTGGTTATAGTTGTGTCCCTTGCCGGGACGGTAGTGTTCTTATTGAGTATTTCTGTGTATTTAAGGTTTCTTATTGTTGATTTTCCTGCCAATTGTTGCTTTTATGTTTATTTATGCACGAGGGGACATTCTGTGCCATGTTGTTGATATTTATGCACGAGGGAACATTTTGTGCCGTGTTATTGATATTTTATTGCACAAGGGGCCATTTTGTGTCGTGTTGTTGATATTTATGCACGAGGGGACATTCCGTGTCGTGTTGTTGATTATTTATGCACGAGGGGACATTTTGTTCCATTTTGTTGTTTATTTATGCCCGAGGGGACATTCTGTGTCGTGACGTTATTTATTCATGCATGAGGGGACATTATGTGCCGTGTTACTGATATTTATGCACGAGGGGACATTTCGTGCCGTGTGTTATGACATTTTAGCACGAGGGGACATGCCATGCCGTTTCTTTTTACCTGTTCTGTTCGGTGTTGTTATTTTCCTGTCCTTAAATTGATATTTTGACTGTCGCTCCGTTCTATATTTTCGTTAACTTTCACCCATTCTTCCCCAGCATGTTTTCCCCATTTTTGTTCTTAACTGTTTATTTTCCTGTCGATATTTCTTTATTATATTATTAAACTGCACATGTATCATTAATTGTCGTGTCCTAGCCTCGTCACTACTTCGCCGAGGTTAGGCTCGACACTTACTCAGTACATGGGGTCGGTTGTACTGATGCCACACCTGCACTCCTTTATGTTGTGCAGATTACGGTACCGGACCCAGTGGACACTGATTGAGGAGGCTTCCTTCAGTCCACAGGCGACTCTGAGGTAGTCCTACAGGCGTCCACAGGCCTTGGCGTCTCCTTCTATCTCGCTCCTTTCTTCTGTATTTACTTTGTATTCTCAAGACAATTGTACTTGTTTATTCAGACCTTTATTTCTAGTATTCTTAGACGGTCCGTGAAATTGTGATACCAGTTCTGGGGGTTTTATTAAGGATTTTATAATATTAAATACTTAAGTTGTTGTATTTCTTAGCTTCCGTACTCTTAGTCATATTTGTTCTCGTTTATCGCATTTCTTTTAAATGCCTAATCTGAGGAAATAAGTATATTAACTGGAACATTGGATTGTCTAGCGGGTTCAACGTTAGATGCCATCACGGTCCCGACGGTGGTATTTCGGGTCGTGACAAGTTGGTATCAGAGCACTAGGTTGATTAGGTCTCACAGTTCACGGACAAACTTGGTAGAGTCTGAGGGATCGGTACGGAGACGTCCTATCCCCCAGAGGCTGCAAAGTTAGGAATAACTTCATATCTTTTCTTCTCTGTCGTGCGATTTGAGTCCTAAATGCTAACTGAGTTTCTATTATATTCTCTCGCAGATGGCGAGAACGCGTGCTTCCTCATCTACCAATCAGCAACCCGATCCTCCTGTTGCAGCTCTGACGAGGGGCCGAGGCCGTGCTAGAGGCCGAGGCAGGGGCAGGGCTCAACCCAGAGCAGCAGCCTCAGTAGAGGACCCACAAGTAGATTATGCTGGTGAGGTTCCTGCTTAGACGGTTTCGGTCAGACCAGCTGAGGTCCTATAGGGGTTCATTGCCACCCCGATACTTCGGGACGCTTTGGTCCGCTTAGTGGGCCTTATGGAGAGCGTGTCTCAGGCCGGTTTACTTCCTACTGCACCACCCGTCTCTCAGGCTAGGGAAGGGTCCCAGACTCCTGCTACCCGCACACCAGAGCAGCTAGCTTCTCAGTTCTAGACTCCAGCACCTCAGGTAGCTGGAGTAGCTCAGTCGAGTATTGTGGCAAGCAGTTGAGGGCAGGCAGTTGAGGAGGCAGCTATGTCTGCCAATGCTTTGTGGAGATTGGATCGGTTCACCAAGTTATTTCCTACCACTTTTACTGGTGCACCATCAGAGGATCCCCAGGATTACTTGGACAGTTTCTATGAGGTTCTTCGGAACATGGGGATCGTAGAGATCAATGGGGTTGATTTTGCTACATTCCGTCTTTCTGGTACCGCCAAGACTTGGTGGAGGGATTATTGCTTGACCAAACCAGCTGGGTATTCGCCTTTGTCTTGGGCTCAGTTCTACGAGTTATTCTTGGGGAAGTTTCTTCCAGTCACCCAGATAGAGGACTATCGGAGGCAGATTGAGCGCCTCCAGTAAGGATCTATGACTGTTACACAGTATGAGACCAGATTCATCACTTTGGACCGACATGTTATCAATATACTCACCACCGATCGAGAGAGGGTGAGGAGGTTTATTGAGGGGCTAGCTCAGCCTATTAGACTTTAGATGGCCAGGGAGACAGTACTGACATTTCATTTCAGGATGCGGCCAATGTGGCAAGGCGTATTGAGATGATCTTATCACAGGGCAGTGTTCAGGGTTCTGACAAGAGACCTCGTCATTTTGGTCGATTCAGTGGTGCCTCATATGGAGGCAGAGATTCTTCTGGCAGAGGTCATCCTCCTAGACCATTCCAGTCGGCACTTCAGGTATCCCGCAGTGCACCATCAGCTTCTATCAGTGCACCACCGCTTCAGAGCTTGAAGGGTGGTTATTCTGGTCGATAGGGACAGTTTCAGGGCCAGCAGCCGAGGTCTTGTTTCACTTGCGGTGGTATGGGGCACATTTCCAGGTTTTGCCCCCGAGGTTCTGGTGGTTCTCACTATCAGGGTTCTCGTGCTATGATTCCCGCATCAGGTGCACCCCCACCCTCCAGCCAGCTAGGAGTGGAGGTCGAGGTGCTAGAGGTGGAGGCCAGACAGTTAGAGATGGAGGACAGGCTATGAGGGGTAGAGGTCAGCCCGCAGTACGTCGCCCTAGGGATGTTCAGATTGGTGGGGCTCAGCCCCAATGCTATGTTATTCCCGCCAGGCCTGAGGATGAGGCCTCTGATGCAGTCATTACAGGTACGGTTTCAGTTTGCAGTAGAGATGCTTCGATTTTGTTTGATTCGGGGTCCACATTTTACGACGTGTCCTCATATTTTGCTCCTTATCTGATTATGCCCCGTGATTCCCAGAGAAATCATGTATATGTATCTACATCGGTGGGTGATTCTATTGTGGTAGATCGAGTCTACCATTCATGCATAGTGGTTATTGGAGGTCTTGAGACTCGTGTAGATCTTTTGCTTCTTGATATGGTCGATTTCGATGTCATCTTGGGGATGGATTGGTTATCTCCCTATCATGTTATTCTGTACTGTCACACCAAGATTGTGACCTTGGCCTTGCCTGATTGGAGTAGAGGGGGACTCCTGGTCATTCTTCGGGCAGTGTTATTCCATATATGAAGGCTCGGCGTATGGTCGAGAAGGGTTGTTTGGCCTATTTGGCCTATGTTCGTGATTCTAGTGTTGAGGTTCCTCTTATGGAGTCTGTGCCCATTGTTCGTGAGATTCCAGAGGTATTCCCTGCTGAGGTATGCCACCCGACAGGGATATTGACTTTTGCATTGAGTTGCCTCCGGGCACTCTACCCATTTATATTCCGCCATATCGTATGGCCCCGCCACAGCTGAAGGAGTTGAAGGAGAAGATACAGGATTTGCTAGATAAAGGCTTTATTAGGCCTAGTGTTTCTCCTTGGGGTGCCCCAGTGTTGTTTGTTAAGAAGAAAGATGACTCAATGAGGATGTGTATTGACTACCGGTAATTGAACAAGGTTACTATCAAGAATAAGTATCCCTTACCGAGGATTGATGATTTATTCGACCAGCTTCAGGGTGCCACAGTGTTTTCCAAGATTTACTTGAGATCTGGCTACCATCCGTTGAGGATTAGGGCGTCTGATGTCCCTAAGGCATCCTTTCGCACTCGGTATGGGCATTATGAGTTCTTGGTGATGTCATTTGGGTTGACAAATGCCCCAGATGCCTTTATGGAATTGATGAACCGAGTGTTCAGGCCCTATTTGGATTCGTTTGTTATTGTTTTCATTGATGATATATTGATATACTCTCACAGCCGAGAGGAGCACGAGCAGCACCTTCGAGTCGTCCTCCAGACTCTGAAGGACAGTCAGTTGTATGCCAAATATTTGAAGTGTGAGTTCTGGTTGAGTTCAGTTGCATTTATGGGTCATGTGGTATCGGTAGAGGGTGTTCAGGTGGATCCCAAGAAGATTTCAGCAGTTAGAGATTGGCCTAGACCTACCTCAGCTACAGAGATTCGGAGCTTTTTGGGCTTAGCATGTTATTATCGCCGGTTTGTGGAGGGTTTTTCATCTATTGCAGCCCCGATGACCAGGTTGACTCAGAAGGGTTCCCAGTTCAGGTGGTCAAATGAGTGTGAGGCGAGCTTTCAGAAGCTCAAGACGGCCTTGACCATGGCACCGGTGTTAGTTTTTCCCACAGGTTCAGGATCATATACCGTGTATTGTGATGCTTCACAGGTTGGACTTGGTGCAGTGTGGATGCAGGATGGCAAGGTTATAGCCTATGCTTCTCGTCAGTTGAAGATTCACAAGAAGAACTATCCAGTCCATGATTTAGAGTTAGCAGCCATTGTTCATCCGCTGAAGATTTGGAGGCATTATTTGTATGGTGTGTCCTGTGAGGTGTTCACGGATCACAAGAGTTTGCAGTATATGTTCAAGCAGAAAGAGTTGAATATGAGGCAGAGGAGATGGTTAGAGCTGTTGAAGAATTATGACATTACCATTCTATATCATCCAGGAAAGGCTAATGTGGTGGCCGATGCTTTGAGCCGAAAGTCAACCAGCATGGGTAGTCTTGCTTATATATCGGTCGGGGAGCGACCGCTTGCTTTAGATGTTCAGGCCTTGGCCAATCGATTCGTAAGATTGGATGTTTCAGAGACTGGCAGTGTCTTAGCTTATATCGTGGCCCGTTCTTCATTGTTTGATCATATTCGGGACAGGCAGTATGATGATCGTCATTTATGTGTTCTTAGAGATATGGTCTGGCACGGAAGTGCCAAGCAGGTTACAGTTGATGATGATGGAGTCTTGAGGATGCAGGGTCGTATTTGTGTGTCTGATGTTGATGGTATTCGTGAGTTGATATTGCAGGAGGCCCATAGTTTCCGGTATTCCATTCATCCGGGCGCCGCAAAGATGTACCAGGAATTGCGGTAGCATTATTGGTGGAAGAGGATGAAACAAGACATCGTGGCATATGTAGCTCGGTGCTTGAACTATCAACAGGTTAAGTACGAGCACCAGAGACCCGGTGGTTTGATGCAGCAGATTGAGCTTCCCGAGTGGAAGTGGGAGCGTGTTACCATGGATTTTGTAGTTGGGCTCCCACGGACTCAGAGGATGTTTGATGTGGTGTGGGTCATTGTGGATAGGCTGACCAAGTCAGTACACTTCATTCCGGTATCAGTTTCGTATTCTTCGGAGAAGTTGGCAAAAATCTACATCAAGGAGATTGTTCGCCTGCATGGTGTGCCCGTGTCCATTATTCCTGACCGAGGTACTCAGTTCACCTCCCATTTCTGGAGAGTATTTCAGCGTGAGTTGGGCACACGGTTGGAGTTGAGCACAACATTTCATCCTTAGACGGACGGACAGTCCGAGCGTACTATCCAGATTTTGGAGGATATGTTGCGGGCATGTGTCATTGACTTTGGAGGTTCATGTGACCAGTTTTTGCCTTTAGCTGAGTTTGCCTACAATAACAGTTACCAGTCGAGCATTCAGATGGCTCCTTATGAGGCGTTGTATGGTAGGCGGTGTCGGTCGCCAGTTGGGTGGTTCGAGCTGGGAGAGGCTAGGTTGTTGGGTTCAGAGTTAGTCCATGATGCCTTGGATAAGGTGAAGATCATTCAGGATAGACTTCGTACAGCTCAGTCCAGGCAGAAGAGTTATGCAGACCGCAGAGTTCGTGATTTGGCATTTATGATAGGGGACCGGGTATTTCTTCGGGTGTCGCCCATGAAGGGCGTGATGAGGTTCGGAAAGAAGGGCAAGTTTAGCCCTAGGTACATTGGTCCATTTGAGATTCTGGATAAGGTAGGAGAGGTGGCCTACAAACTTGCTTTTCCACCGAGTTTATCAGTCGTGCATCCGGTGTTTCACGTATCTATGCTTCGGAGGTATATTGCCGATCCATCTCATGTACTTGACTTCAGCGGTGACCAGTTGGACAAGAATTTGACTTATGAGGAGGAGCCGGTAGCCATATTAGCTCGGCGGGTTCGTCAGTTGAGATCAAAGAGTTATCCTTCAGTTCGTGTTCAGTGGAGAGGTCAGCCTGTTGAGGCAGCTACCTGGGAGTCCGAGTCCGATATATGGAGCCGATATCCCCATCTTTTCCCCGATTCAGGTATCTTTTTATGTCCGTTCGAGGACGAACGTTTGTTTTAGAGGTGGAGATTGTGATGACCCAAAAGGTCATCCCGTGTATTTCTAGCTAAACTTGTATTCTGAGGTCATGAGAAACCTCCTTCTATCTCACCTCAATTTGCGTGCGCAGCCCGGGCGTGTAGCCGGGAGGCCTTGGTGTGAAAAACTGATAAAAATGATGTTTTGTACTGAAATTTGAATAAGGTTGACTTTGGTCAACATTTTTGGTAAACGGACCGAAACCCATGATTTGACGGTCCTGGAGGGTCCGTAGGAAAATATGGGACTTGGGCATATGCCCGGAATTGAATTCCGAGGTCCCAAGTCCGAGAAATGAATTTTTAAAGAAAATTATTTTCTGAAAAATATAAAGATTTTTTAAAATGAAATTCTATGTGAAACCTGTTGTATCAGGCCCGTATTATGGTTTCGGAGCCCGGTACAGGTTCGATATGACTTATATGTGTTATCTGTGAAGTTTAGTAATAAACGGACTTTGTTTGACGTGATTCGGACCTTAAATGCAAATTTTGGAAGTTTTGGAAGTTTTGAGAATTTTCATGGATTTTGAGGTTTAATTCGGGTAGGTGTCGGGGTGTTAAGACTTAGGAAAATTCTGGTGTTTAATGTTGTCATCTGGTGTCTAGTATTTTATGCTATGCGAACACATAGGATAGGCCGCGAACACATAGCACAAGGTTGGGGCTGGGCAGAGTTAAGCTTGTGTGATCGCACCCTTTAGGACGCGATCGCGGAGTGGGGGTCATGGGCAACTATGCGAACGCATGGCCTTAGCGGGGGGACGGGTGTAATTTACCGTGTGCGAACGCAGCCCCACAATCGCGAACGCATAGGTATGAGTAGCTAGCCCTTCGCGAATGCGGTCAGGGGCCCGCGAACGCGGAGAGTAAAATCGCCCAGTGATTTAAATTGTCCAAAAACTGAATCAATACGGGAATTTGGATTTTTCATAAACCTCTTCTTCTCCAAACCTCTTAGGCAATTTTTGAAGAACTTCTTCACCATAACCTCTTAGGTAAGTAATTCTAACCTTGGTTTCTTCCATTTTTATTAACACCCATTAGATTCTAGGCCTAAAAACATGGAATTTAAGGTAGAAAATTGGGTATTTGGGTAGAGTTAGGGCTTTTTGATTATTTGGGAATTTGACCTCGTTTTGGGGGCTCGTGGGTGAATGGGTGATCGGGTTTTGGTCCGAACCTCGTGTTTTGACCAAGCGGACCCGGGGTCGGTTTTTGGTTTTTGGGGAAGAATGTTGGAAAATCTATAATTAAGCATTGAAAATGAATTGTTTAGCATTTATTGATGTTATTGAGTCGATTATGTATAGATACGATTTATTTGGAGTCGGGTTCGAGAGGAAAAGCGGTGCTAGAGGCTTGATTTGGATAATTGGAGTCGAGGTAAGTGTTTGGCCTAACCTTAGCTTGAGGGAATAGGTATCGAGTGTTAATTGCTACGTGTTTATTTCATGTTCAATGTATAGGTGAGGTGACGAGTACCTATATGTTGTTGTCTAGCATGACCGTGAGTCGAATATTATGACATCTTTGATTTTCATTGATAATTACCGTGTTATGGATTAAATTTCAACTTGTGGATAATCATTTGGTGGAAATACTTAGTTATGATTATTGTGGAGTAGTTGATCGGTCGAGGAATATTTTGTGGAACTATACACTTGGGTAGGATTGGTTATAGTTGTGTCCCTTGACGAGACGGTAGTATTCTTGTTGAGTATTTCTGTGTATTTAAGGTTTCTTATTGTTGATTTTCCTGCCAATTGTTTTTTTTATGTTTATTTATGCACGAGGGGACATTCTGGGCCGTGTTATTGATATTTTATTGCACAAGGGGACATTTCGTGCCGTGTTGTTGATATTTATGCACGAGCGGACATTCCGTGTCGTGTTGTTGATATTTATGCACGAGGGGACATTATGTGCCATGTTGTTGATATTTATGCACGAGGGGACATTATGTGCCCTGTTGTTAATTATTTTTGCACGAGGGGACATTCCGTGCCATGTTGTTATTTATTTATGCACGAGGGGACATTCTGTGTTGTGACGTTGTTTATTTATGCACGAGGGGACATTTCGTGACGTGTTACTGATATTTATGCACGAGGGGACATTCTGTGTCGTGTGTTATGACATTTTAGCACGAGGGGACATGTCGTGCCGTTTCTGTTTACCTGTTCTGTTCGGTGTTGTTAGTTTTCTGTCCTTAAATTGATATTTTTATTGTCGCTCCGTTCTATATTTTCGTTAACTGTCACCCCTTCTTCCCCAGCATGTTTTCCGCATTTTTGTGCTTAGCTATTTATTTTCCTGTCGATATTTCTTTATTATATTATTAAACTGCACATGTATCATTAATTGTCGTGTCCTAGCCTCGTCACTACTTCGTCGAGGTTAGGCTCGGCACGTACTCAGTATATGGGGTCGGTTGTACTGATGCGACACCTGCACTTCTTTATGTTGTGCATATTACGGTACCGGACACAGTGGACACTAATTGAGGAGGCTTCCTTCAGTCCACACGCGACTCTGAGGTAGTCTTGCAGGCGTCCGCAGGCCTTGGCGTCTCCTTCTATCTCGTTCCTTTATTTTGTCTTTACTTTGTATTCTCGAGACAGTTGTACTTGTTTATTCAGACCTTTATTTTTAGTATTCTTAGACGGTCCGTGAAATTGTGATACCAGTTCTGGGGGTTTTATTAAGGATTCTATAATATTAAATACTTAAGTTGTTGTATTTCATAGCTTCCGTACTCTTATTCATATTTGTTCTTATTTATCGCTTTTCTTTTAAATGCCTAATGATGAGAAAATAAGTATATTAACTGGAACGTTAGCTTGTCTAGCGGGTTCAACGTTAGACGCCATCACGGTCCCGACGGTGGGATTTCGGATCGTGACGGCAATATTTCCTTTGCTTCTTCTATTCACTCATCCTATAATTTGAAAAACATAATTAACTCATCAAAATAAAAAAATAGAAAACCTTCCAAGTCCGAGAAGCAAAAGATTCGAAAAAGGAGAAGGAGAAAACTTATTTTTATGTGCACTTATAGTAACGTCGAAAATGTTATTTCTTAATCATTTCCTAACATTGCAAGAACAATATACTTCCGTTACTTTTTTTCTCTGTCCAAGTACTCCAGTTGTAGGTTAATAGGTTATCATGGAAGTTAATTATACAAATAGACAAAAATTAATGATTTAACCTGAAAAATTACTAAAAAGAAATAAGTGGTTACCCGAGGAACAATGAAGAAGTTATTTCATCTGAATATGTACAAAACTCTTGGATTTGTTGGACTTGGTTATACATATTTTTTAAAAATTACATAATCAATTTTTTTTAAGGAAAAAGCATAAAAAAGATTTTGGTATGAAAATTTACCTTGTCAAAAATTAAGCAGCATACTGGAATGATTGCATCCCTTTTAACACTGTTTATTCTTAAAATTCAAAATAAATAATGAAATATAGAAGAGAAAATAAAATCATATAACTTATTTGGATCAAATAAATAAAAGAAAGTAAAAATCCAAAACTCATTAAAGTGTCGAATATCTTGGAGAGATAAAGGATCCTTTTTCCATTAAAAAAAAAAATCCATTAAAGGGAGGTGGATGTAGGAAGAGTATATTAATAAGCAACATCTTACAAATAATAGTTGATGAAGGCCACGCATGGAGAAAAAAATGCAAAATCTAGCAAATAAGAACCAAAAGAAAGTCAGTCTACATCCAACAAAAGAATTCACAAGAGTGTCTTCACGTATTTAATTTTGCACAAATATTTTGAGGGAAATATAAGAGAAAAAGGCCAAAAATTTGACAAAAAGGATAAATACTAATGATGCCCAAAGTGAGATGCCACCTCATTTTATTATTGTCCATTTATATATATATATATATATAGATAAATAGATAGATAGATTGAGGATAATAAATAATAGATTACATTGCAGTATCACTTTCATCAGTCGGTATTTATCAGAAGTAGCCTAAGTTAGCAGCACTACGCTTTAGTGTAGATCGCATTTATGTCAATGAAACCAAACTGTGATTGTACACACTTCTAATACTTACTGGGGTAGATGAGAGTATCACATAATAATTGGAAATGACACCAGGTGGCCATTTTTAAATATGTTGCTAAAAATATATTCATAGTTTATAATGTATTTAAAATAAGCTAATTTCGCTCAAATTTCGGGACACGACGTTCGTGAGTTTAAACCTTAAAGTTCAAACTTCAGGACAACGTGTCTTAAAGTTCGAAAATTATGTCCAAAAGTTCGAATCTTATGACCTGAATTTTAAATTAGTAGTTTAGAAATTCATGACACTTAGTCCTGAATTTCAATTTAGCTGCTCAAAAATTCAGGACACTAAATCCTGGATTTCAAATTAAGGATATTTAGTCCTGAAGTTTGGGTGAATTAACTAACCTTTAAATATATTATAAGTTATGATTATATTTTAAATAGCGGGCTTAAAAATGACTATTATTTCACTTCGCCCACATAATAATTGTGAATTCAATTCAAAATAGTTAAGCGCCCAATCATTGGGCCTAAACATTTGTGAAGTGTTCGACCTGGCCAAGCCCAATCAATATGGAGCTTTACACTAATACCCGATCAAATTTACTTTTTTACATTTTCTAGTCTGTAGATTATCAATAAACACATATGATTATACATAGTATATATATACTGATTATTTTAAGTTTAAGCGCTATATTTTGACAAGTACAGCAGATTATCTAATTTCCTGGTTACACTTGGAAATGGTGTCTGCTATTGACGATCCCCATAGCTACGAGTCCAAATCCAAATATTGTGAATGTCAAGACTTCTTCTTTACGTTACCCATCCACATGCATAGTAATTGTAATACATTTTGGGAATTTTTTTGAAGAATTAACCCAAATAGCTAACTACTTAAACTAAAAATAGCTGGTGAAGGTATAATATATGCATAATTTGTGTATTATATATGAATAATTGTGTATAATCTATTTATATGGCTAGAAAAAGTAAAATATGAATATGGTGACTAGCTATTTTTTAAAGAGGGGAAGTGCACGGTTAGCCACTAATAACATATGTATTTACTTTTAAGCCCATGTTTAAAATGTCTTTAGTCTTTAGCCACGTCTTTAATAAACTTTAAATGTCCGGACGAAAATACCCTTCTGCTCATGTACTTAACTTTTGAACTTAACTTCAGGACTTCAGGACTATATGTTCTTAACTTTTGAACTTCGAACTCAAACTTCAGGACCAAGTGTCCTTAACTTTTGTACTTGTTAGTCAAAGTTGAGAAATAAGCGTAAGGACCTTAACTTTTGAACTTGTAACTATAAGTTAAGAACTGTCTGTCCTTAACTTTTGTACTTGTTAATCTAACTTCAGGACAAAGTGTCCTTAACTTTTGTACTTGTTAATCTAACTTCAGGACAAAGTGTCCTTAACTTTTGAACTTGTAACTCAAACTTCAGGACCAAGTGTCCTTAACTTTTAAATTTGTAAGTCTAAGTTAAGGACATATTTTCCTTAACTTTTGAACTTGTAAATCTAAGTTAAGGGCCTATTATCCTTAACTTTTGAACTTGTAACTGTAAGTTAAGGACTGTCTGTCCTTAACTTTTGAACTTAACTTCAGGACTACATGTCCTTAACTTTTGAACTTGTAACTCTAAGTTCAGGACTACATGTCCTTAACTTTTGAACATATTACATATTACAAGGAGCATTTTCTCCCCACCAATTTTCCCAATGTCAAGAGAATCAAATACTAAAAACCATACTAAAAGTTGTCGACCAAGCTCCTTCTTTAGTCAATATTATCAGATCAGGCATCATTATTAATTTCTAGTTTTCAAGATACTCATAAAAGCAAAGTAAAAATTAAGAATTTTTATATGATCCTTCCATTACAAGAGGATGAAAAATGCATGCTTTCTTTATCACCAGAGTATCTTATTGTCCAGCATATGAGAAGTGAATAGATCATCTCGTATTATTTTACTAGTTGCTGATCCGCCATATCTGCCATGTGTCATAAGTTCCTACAGATTCTGGATCACTCTTCCATAGTTAATTCTTGTAATTTTCAACCATACTTAATGTGATGGTTTTGAAATGGAGCTAAATCGGGTCTATGTATACATTTGGCACTCTGCTACTCTCAGCAACGAGAAGAAGAGAAGAAAAGCGTATTTCTGTTTGGGAAGGAATGAGTAACACTGTCTTTTCATATTAATTTTAATAGACTAGTGGCTACTTTTGCTCAGCATTAAAAATGCTGGATAAAAAGTAAATATCACTTTAAAAAAATGGCTACCCCACACAATTTTTACTTTTAAAGACCCAAAAAAATTCACAAAAGAATCAAAGTTTTTAAAATGAGGGCCCATATACAGCTTATTCGAGGGTCCACATTGCCCTGAAACAAGCCTTCAAACTTTACAAAGAAAGTTTGCGTCTGTCCAAAAGGCCAACATTATGAGGCCTGACTTAACATTTTGTTCTGATGAAAAATTTTGAATGACAAGAATGCTTGTAATCTTTCAAAAGTTGCAATGATATCCAATATGTAAAGATTTTAGGTGACAATTGTGATATGGATTGGCCATCTATTCTCCCATTATGTTATAGAAAATGTTGTTTAAAAGCTCTACAAATTTATTAATCACAAGTCACAACATATATAGTAAAGTAAGTGGATGAACAAAAATTCATTCTTGAGTGAACTGTATATCTGCGCACTCACACATTCCTTTTTCAAAATTTCAAACAAAAATACTCAACGTTGGTACGATAGTAGACATATTTTTTTATATTCATAATGTTATAGTGGAAACTAGCAAATGAAAGACATTATATCCGATTGAAGCTAGCATAAAAAGGACATAATATAAAAAGCTATTATTTTTATTTTGATACTTCTCCTTTTTAAGGTCTAGCGGTTTATTTTTCTTATTCTTATCATGCCATGAAAAGAGATTTGATTCTGGTCCTTTTATCTTAATCTTTATTTTCGAAAAATATTGCAAGTATATTATATACTTCTCATATAAATGCCAAGATGAAATGTATTTGTAAAGAGAATCTCTCCATCTTTTTCTCAAAATATAAGTGAATGGATAATAAACGAAGAGGAGTTGTTCATTTTTGCCTAAATTTGGTTAAGCACTAAGATCAATGAGGATTAAGGTGTTTAGTTATCAATTCATACTTAATACGATGAAAGCATGTTGTCATACACCACTACTAATTGTTAGATTATTTGTACAGAAAGAAGATTATATACTTCTAGATGTATGGGGTTAATTAATCATGCCAAATAACAATTTCTTCTTTAAATACATTGTACTATAAGCTAGGTCATTTCTTTAATTAATTTCAGGGGCTGGTGATATTTTAATAATTTTTTTGTGCTTGACAACTGATTCATTGAACAAAAAACGACTAAGGGCTTTGTCCTCATGTACAAAAATGGAAAATGGATGGAACCCTTCAACTCTGAGATTAAGAAATACTTAAGCACAGTTAATTAGTGAAAGCAACCAATGGCCCATCAGTCTATATCACATTATCTCAAATTTCTTATTAAAGAAAAACAAAGCACGCCTAATTTCAACCCCTTGTTTTGCAATTCTTAGCTCTTCGTATTTTAATAATCTCTTCTGTCATCTGTATTTTTCTTTTATGTTTTTTGGACAATCCGAAAATGTCGCCGGGTGCATGTGAGATCTTCCAAAAATTGTACATTTTTAGAGAATCTAATACACGTGCGACAATATTTTACAGAGTCCGCGCAACATAGCTTTTCCTTATAGAACAAAAGTATTCGGTATTTAAACCTTTTCCTCAAGAGTTATGAGGTGCGCATTTATAGCCAGCTAATATGTATTGAGACTTATGAAAAGATTTTAATTTTTATTGCTGAAATTAGTAGTGGAAAGTACCTTTCTGAAATACTCTAACTAGAAAATTAAGTACAAATATTTGAGCATATATATATATATATATATATATATACATTTACACATGCCATACGTTTGCACATATAATTTTGTCTTTCCAAAGTCATGATAACTTTGGTGAGCATATGAATTAATTAGATGTGGCTCATCCAATAGTATCAGCTCCAAATTGCAACATTCACATAACTAATCTCATATTTTTGTAAGAATTCAAAGGCTAAAGACTTCACCATATTGTATTGGAAGTTAAAACATAGGCATGAAACATCATCAATATTTTACTTTCCATTCGGTAATCTATATATATTCTTATGCAGTTAACATAAAGCTGAGGATCATATTTTCATATATGTATACAGATATTATTATATATTAGTTTCAATTCTATATATTGATTGTTTAACCAGAAAAATAAGATTTTTAGTCAAAGCCTATTTTTAAAAGAAATCGGATTATTGATAACCGAATAATTTCTTACTTTCTCTATAATTTGTTTGGAAAGAAATAAAAATGACAATAATGGGCTGAAAAGAGACAATCGATTTAGCTGAATTAGCAAGAGAAAGTAAAAGTCTTTTGATAGTACTCGGAACTTGTCCTTACAAAGGAGATTCTCTCCCCTTATATGAGAGTACTCTACAAATATAATGTTTCCTCCTATTTATGGCAAAACCATTATGAGCATTAATGGTATTAATTGCCTGTTACGGCTTGTAACGATTCTGATTCTCCTTCCTCATTAATTGGGTTCGTGAATTTTCTCTTTTTCTAGTTGATTCATTCCGCTCGTGCCTCTTCAATAATTATCATTTCCTTTTTAATTCTGCTTCTCTCGTGCTTCATACTCTTTTTTAATGAAATGTGTCCGCTGTCATTTCCTCATTGTTCCACGTATCATGCTTTGTCAACTAAATACAATTCCATCGTATATCATTTTTTTTTACCGCCAATACATTGACAGTGTACAATTTGTACTGCAGCTTAATCAGTGTGTGTAAACAACCTTTATACAAGGGGAAGGGGGAGTTAGGTAATTCAGAAAGTTAGGGTAAGGACTCCAAAATAATAAGAGCTCGTGAAAGATCAACAAGTGTACCAATAGAAAAGCAAAATAATGAGGGTAGGAATACATGCCAAACTAACCAAAACGTTTGGTTACGTGCGTATTGGTCTATAATTACGATGCAAAACAGAAAAAACAAAAGAAAAAGGCATGTTGATTCACATGTGAATGTGAAAGGGGAGAGGGAGAGAGAGAGAAAAAATATGTCATGCAATTGTGACTTCCTTAAATTCTGTTAAGAGAATGAGGAAACTATGCTTTTCTTGTGGCGTAATACCTGCATTAGAAGATGGCCTTGTCTTTTCAAACTTCTGCCCATCAACCTCCTTTCACTAACAATTACCCCTATAGTTTGGAACAGATTTAAGTTATATACATTGTCAGTGCGTAAAAAAAATTCACACCATCAGATCATTTATGTGTAACCTGTTTTATTTTTAAAATTACATATCACATGCTTAACTATAGATATCTTTTAAAAGACTTGATAATATTTATAAAAAAAAAATCTATGGGCACTGTATTTAACTTAAATTCTAAGTATTGGACATTGACAACCACTTTCTCTTTAGTCTTAATTCTCAAATACATTATGTTGCTGTCTATTTACTTTTTATTGCAAACTATCTCGTGAATTACTAAAAGGTTTTATCTAATTGTAAATGCGAATAGTTATAAAATATATTCGCTCGACACACGTGTATATTTTCACTGTAAAGCAACAATCTACGAAAAGGTTAACCAAAACTTTTCTGACTCTGACATGAATTCCCTTAGGCCTTATAAACCAAAACTTCATCTGAACTCCTTTAATTTGGGGGAAGATATATCCTTAAGAAGAATGCTTTCAAGTTTATGACAATAGGCGGAAAAAGAAACTTATATATTCTCTTCGAAAAATAGTCATAATATTCTTTCTGAAAAGAAAAGGAGGTCCTCTCTTTTATTTTTCCCACACAATTTGGTAATGTAAAAGAATTTAAAATCATAATGACATTTCTAATAATGCACAAAGTATTCTTAACGAGAAAGACGCTTTGAGAAAGACTAGCAGTGTGGGAATGTGGGATCCAGCAATGGAGAAAGAAAAAAAGCCGCCCTCTGCACTGAGTTCTTGCTATGTGTGGGGTTGGGAGAAGAGTTGGACCGCAAGAATCTATTTGTAGGTAGTTTTACCCTGTAATTTTGCAAAAAGTTATTTAAACGGCTCGAACTATTGATCTTCTGGTCACATGAATCCAGTCATGCATCTAAAATGAACTAAGTATTTCGTAGCAAAATTCTCTCTCTCTCTCTCTCTCTCTCTCTCTCTCTCTCTATATATATATATATATATATATATATGCAAAAATACAAACAAATTTAAATATATATTTTGTGTAACGACCCGACTGGTCGTTTTGAGCAATTTCGTCCACTTAGGCAGTTTGAGGTCACGAATAGCTTCACACATTATATTATGACTTGTGTGCATCGTCGATTTGGGTTTTGAGAGGGTCGGAAAGGATTTTAGGAGTGATTCTCATTTTAGAAGTCCGAAGTTGAAGGAATTGACCAGGGTTTAATTTTTGAGTATTTGATCTCGGATCAGAGCTTCGACAGTTCCGGTAGGTCCATATAGTGATGTTGGAAATAGGCGTATGCCCGGAATTTTATTTAGATATTTTAAAAAGGTTTCGGCATCATTTGGCGGAAGTTGGCAATTTAAAGGTTTTGAATCTTCCTAAGTTTGACCATGGTTTGACTTTAAGGCTATCGGGTCCGGATTGTAGTTTTGGAATTTAAAATAGGTCCATCTCGTCAATTGGAACTTGCCTGCAAAATTTGGTGTTGTTTGTAGTTGATTTGATGTGGTTCGGACGCTTGGTTGCAATTTTAGAAGTTCATAGTGATTTTCATGCGTTTTGGCATACGATTCATGGTTCTAAAGGTTATTTTGGTGTACCGATCGCGCGAGCGAGTTCACGTTATGTGTTCAGACTTGCGTGAGTGTTTGGTTTGGAGCCTCGGGGGCTCGGGTGAGTTTCGGATTAGCTTCTGATAGTTTTGTTAACCTTTTTGCGTGTTGGTTCTGGTTTCGCATTTGCGAGGTTTTGGTCGCAAATGCGACTACCGCAATTGTGAGGTAGTCATCGCATTTGCGAACCTGGGTTGCTGAGGATTGGGTCGCATTTGCGAAGAAAGCACCGCTTTTGCGAAGCCTTCAGAGTTCGCATTTGCAAACTCCCCATCGCATTTGCGATGAAGGCATGATTGTTCAGGCTCCGCTTTTGCGAGTTCGCATTTGCGAACCCAGTGTCGCAAATGTGACATCTGCAGCATGCTAAAACTGGGCACTTCGAATCTTAGCTTCATTTTTATCATATTTTGAACCCTAGGTCCGAGAGTGGACGGTTTTGAGAGAAGATTTTTAAACCAAATCATTGGGTAAGTGCCTTTAATCAATTTCCAACTATATTACGTGATCATATCTTAGATTTAACATCAAATTCATGAGATTTTAAGGGAAAATTTGTAAAATCTTTCAAAATGTAAAATCATGATTTGAAGGACGAATTGGTATCGAAACTTGATAATTTTTGTGTGGTTGAACTCGTATTGGAATGGGTGTTTGGATTTTATAAATTTTGGTCGAGTTCCGAGGTGCCAGACCCGGGAGTTGACTTTTGTTGACTTTTAGCAAATTGTATAAGTATCGTAGCTTTGTTAATTGAAATTATTTTCTCTTACATTGTTTGATGTATTTAAGTCGTTTTTGTCTAGATTGAGCAGAGCGTTGGTGAATTGGTAAAGGAAAAGCTAAATTGAGTATTGTATTGGCCGAATTGAGGTAAGTATCTTGTCTAACTTTGTGTGAGGGAAACCCCTTAGAAATTGAGTCAATTGTGCTATCTTGATATGTGGAAGCCGTGTACGCAAGATGACAAGTGGGTACTTAGTTTATATGTGGTATTGACCGGTTAGATTGCCTAGTCTCTTTCCATGCTTTTGAGTAAATTGTCGTAAAATGTGGTATCTCTTTGTTAGACTACTCTTACATGCTCTATATGATGTTGTTAGTCCTTATTGCCTCTTATTTGTTATTTGGCCTCTATATGCCTTGGTTGTTGCCATTGCCTTCATTATTATCTTGTTACCTCTTAATTGTCGAGTTATTCTACGATTATGTGCTTACCTGTTACGAGTCCAAGTAGTTGTGAATACCTGTGTAGTTATCACGTGCCTTACCTGTCTTGTTTCCTTGTAAAGGTGGTTGTATTCTTTTGATTGTAACGTGGTTCCCTGGTTGTCATGTACTCATACTTTTCGTTTAAAAGTTGTTGTAATTGAATTGTTGAATTGTTGTTGATTGATTTATATTATTATATGGTGGGATCGGGTGCACGCCGCAACAGGAGCAATAAGGGTGATATATACTGAGGAGGAATAAGGGTGAATTACTATTATACGGTAGGATTGGGTTGCACGCCGCAACAGTAGGAGATCGGGTTGCGCATCGCAACATATATATATATATATATATATATATATATATATATATTATGTACTATTATTGTTATTGTTACGGAGGAATAAGGGAGGATTTTGTGTTGTCTGGTGGGATCGGGATACGCATTGCATCAGTTTATGTGTTTTATGTATATTTCTCTGATTGTGTAAGTTATTCGGTAGTTTTACATTGCACTTAAGGATTTGTTATAGCTGGATACTGACAAGACCCTTGAGTTATGTATTTGTTTATGCAAATCTCCGATTTTCAAAGTGAATTTATTATGTTGAGTCATTACCTCCTGCCCTACTGAGTCGTTATTAAGATAATATTTTAAAAAAGAAAGAACTAATATCATGTTACCTAGTGTGACTTTAAGTTAGAACTCGTCGTATACATTTCAGTATCTACTCTTTCTAATAATCATTATATTTTATTCCAATTGCTTCCCCAGCTTAATTTTCTCAACATATCTGGGGTTTTATTTTACTTACAAAGGAAATGTTATTATGTTTTTAACCTAATAAACTCTACTTTAAATTCAATAGCTTATTCGGTGTCGTATTTTATTTGGAAGTGTTATTTTCTTCACCCAAATGATTTTCTTCAATAAACTCATCTTTCTTATTGATTTCTTTACTTGGTCTAGAAACTGTATTATTACTTTACGATATATGCGTAGAATCTCTTGAAACCCTTAATTAGCTTGTGACATGGGTATGTTGTACTGAGGAGCACGTGAAATATACCGTGCAAAGTGAAAAAACAAATGTGTGGGCATCAGGTGTCATGTGTGTTAGAGGTGTGGAAGTTATGTTACTGTTAGGAGATTACGAGGATTAGGATTGTTGAAATGGTATATTGGAAATGATTCGATTGGTTGAGTTAACGTTGCTTTCTTTACTTGAACTCATTTATGCTTCATCCGCACCCCTATTATGTTGTTGATTAATTACTTGGTTGATTCTTGCTTCCATTCGTGATTTCCTCTTATTTTTACTACTGTTTGCAATTTGATATCCTACTGCCATTGGTATTACTCTGTTAGTCCTTTCTCGTCAGATTTAGGTTATATATATATATATTCGGTAGTGTCTTGACCTGGCCTTGTCACTACTTTACCGAGGTTAGGCTCGATACTTACTGGGTACCACCGTGGTGTACTTATACTGCACTTCTGCATAATGTTTGTGCAGATTCGGGTATTGATCGTTGGTAGTTGTGCGGATTCTTGAAGAGGAGACTCGAGGTAAACCTGGCTCCGCGTTTCCAGGCTTTGGAGTCACCTTCCTATTTTGTATTCACGCTGTTTTACTTATTTCCAAACAGTTATATTTAAAGGTTGTAGTAAACTCTGTAGAGCTTATGACTTGTACTACCGGTTTTGGGAATTGTAAATGTAAATTTTATAGAGTTTAATTTCTAGAGTGCTTAGACGCTATTTATTTATTATTACTTTGTATATGTTAGGCTTACCTAATTCCTAAAATTAAGTGTCATCACGATACCTAATAGAAAAAATTTGAGTCGTGACATTTTGACACTCGTCAACTAAAATCCACATCATCAGATTCGCTATTGTTCCATCTGATCTCAAGCTGTCAGATTGACCTTTCCTCTATTAATTATGTGGCTGTTGTTAAATGTTACCTATTCTATCATGGAGTACCAAATATGCATCACGATATAAAAAAGAAAATAAATACAAATAAGCTAACAAAAATGTCATGGGCGGCTTTCGAGCCATGCCCCATGACCTCTTGGACGTGCCTCGTGGCGTCCTAGCAAGCCTCCCAATGCCTAGCGCATCGGACGGCCTCGTGGTCTTGGCCGCGCCAAGTGACAAGTGCGCATGTGCCTCTATCGCCCCACCGATATCCCTCGCTAGCACCCAGCCGCAAGCAGCTGCCAATAGCGTCGCGCGCGCAGATCGTGATGCCTGAGACAAAGATACTGACAGCGGACCTGTTTCTACTTTTGTAGAAAACTAAGTCCTTTTCATTGTAAATATAGAGTAGTTTTATTCCATGTACTTTCTTTATGTTTCTCTAGCGTAGTTTGGTCAGGTCCTGTAACTTTGGTTTATTTTTTTTAAGCATTATTAGGGGGGATCAAGCAATCAAGAACTTTCTAGCAAGCAATTCTCTGTACTGGTGTCTCTCCCCCTCGACACCGCATTTACTTTGTTTGTAATAGCTTTCATTAATGCAATCAAGCTTTTATTAAATTCTCATTACTGTTCTCTCAATTGTTGGCATTGGTGTTTCCGTACGACACTGACAATCTCGTCTAGCGTACAGAGGGGCCCTCACTCGGAGGACAACAACTGCCCTGACATCGGTTGCTTAACCTTACGTCGCCCTTTTAAGGAATCTCTGGAAGGCGCCGCGTAATAGTTGGTATCAGATCCTAGGCTCGACATTGGATGAGGGAACACATTGACATTACCACTATTTCTGACCATGGTGAATCATGCGGACCGCATTGCGTCCCTTGAGGAGACGGTTGGCGTACTACGGCCCATTGTGGATACGGTGCCGGAACTGAAAACCAGCCTAGTGCAAAGGTTGGACGACCTGGACCGCAGAATGGACCAAGCCGAAGTTGACATAGAAAACATCAGTCGCGACTTTGAAGACCGACAAACGGTAGCTACTGAGGCAGCCGAAAATTTTGATAAATTCGAGGGCCTCCAACAGGAGCGCGCCGAGGATTTAGCCCTCAAGGAACAAGAAGCAGACAGGATTACTGCCATGCAGAAAACTATTGACGACTTGACAGGCCAGCTCAATGTTGTCAATGCTGCTCTACAAGGCTTGCTTCGAGGGGGTGGAAATCAAATCGGGGGTGCTGTGAACCCCGACCCCATCGCACAGAAACTAAAAATTCCTGAGCCAAAGCCATACAGTGGGGCTAGGAATGCCAAAGAAGTGGAAAATTTCATCTTCGACATCGAGCAGTACTTCGATGCCATGGGTGGCCTAGAAGAAGCCAAGAAGGTAGCAATTGCTGCCATGTATCTTCAGGGTGATGCTAAGCTCTAGTGGTGGGTGAAGTACGAAGCCATCAAGGCGGTGAATATGCTCTAGATACATGGGCGGAACTGAAGGCAGCCATATGCCTACAGTTCTTCCCCGAAAATGTTGAGTACAATGCCAGGAGGAAACTACGGGAGCTCCACCGGACCAAATCAGTGCGGGACTACGTGCGAGAATTCTCTGCACTAATGCTGAACATCCGCGACATGGGGGACAAGGAAAAGCTCTTCACATTCCTGGAAGGGTTGAAACCTTATGCATGCATGGAGATGCAAAGACAAAGGGTAGATACCCTCCCCAAGGCAATCCAAGCAGCGGAATGCCTTGGGGACTACCAAATGGAAACTCGAAAGGATAGGATGCAGCCGCCTGTCCGAGCGGGTTACAAAGGAGGCCAACCTAACAATGGTGGCCCTAACATAAGTGGGGGAGACCAGAGTGAAGGCAAATCTAAGGCTCCCTCCTCAGGCAGCAACAATGTTGCGTCAAACAACAATGATCGGGGGAGAAAGCCCCCCTCAGGATGCCGTCATTGCGGCGGACCGCATTGGAATAATGAATGTCCACATGCACAGATGAACACCCATCAAGCTTATGATGATGGGACGGATGACGAAGCAGATGATGATGAACAGATCGAACTAGTCGGTGCCTTTAATGCAATTGTTGGTTCTGTTTCTGAGGCATTAGCGGGAACCAGTGCTGGTATCCGCAAGAAGAAGGACCCCCGCCCAATCACCAAGAAGGGGGAAAAGAAGACGAATAAAGGGGCTCATCCTAAGCAAGAGAGGACCTTGACGTTCGTTGAACTAAGGGTAAACGGCAAACCCATTCGGGAGATGATAGATACAGGTGTTACTCACAACTACTTGGCCTCAACTCAGGTGGAGCATCTTGGGATAGCTGTGGGAAAGGGAAGAGGTCATTTCAAGGCTATCAACTGACCTCCTCAGCGAGTGGGTGGAACAACAAAAGAAGTACCAGTGAAGATGGGTCCTTATGAAGGAAAGTTCACCTTGCGCGTGGTGATCATAGATGACTTTGAGTTGATAGTTGGGCTGGAATTCTTGAAGCATACCAACACCATGCCCGTACCATATGGGGAAATGCTTCTGATGATGGGAGTAAACGGGGCCACGCCCTGCATTATTCCATGCATATCCATGAAGATGGCCGTTGATAACATCTCGGCCTTGCAACTGAAAAAGGGAATCAAGAGACATGAACCTACATTTCTGGATACCCTATGCATTGAAGAGGTAGACCGCTCATCGGGTCCACTTCCTACACCCGTAAAGGAGCTACTACTGGAATTTGAAGATGTCATGCCATAGGAAATGCCGAAGCGACTTCCGCCTAGGCGCACTATGGACCATGAGATTGAGTTGGTGCCAGGTGCGAAGCCACCTGCCCGGGCGCCTTACAGAATGTCACAACCCGAACTCACCGAGCTTCGGAGACAATTGACGGAGATGCTAGACACAGGGATCATTGTACCTTCTAAGTCCCCACATGGGTCCCCTGTGTTATTCCAAAAGAAACATGATGGTAGTTTATGCCTCTGCGTGGATTATCGGGCTATAAATAAAATCACTGTGAAGAACAAGTATCCCATTCCACTCATGGCTGACTTGTTCAACAGATTGGGGAGTGCAACGGTGTTCACAAAAATTGACCTGAAGACAGGGTATTGGCAAGTCCGGATTGCTGAGGGCGATGAACACAAGACGACCTGTGTGACAAGATATGGGTCGTTCGACTTCCTAGTTATACCGTTCGGCTTGACTAATGCTCCAGCCATATTTTGCACCCTGATGAACCAAGTCTTCCGAGAGCACATTGACGAATCGTGGTGGTCTATTTGGATGACATTGTGGTTTATATCCAAACACTGGAAGAACACCTGGAGAACTTGCGAAGGTCCTAGCCCGGTTGCAGGAGCATGAATTATAAGCAAATCTAACCAAGTGCTCATTTTCTCAAAAATATATCGACTTCCTTGGGCATGTCATTGAGGAAGGGCGGATCAAGATGGACCAGCAAACGATCCAAGCCATCACAGATTAGTCGCCACCCAAGGATATCCATGCCTTGAGGGCATTCCTTGGCCTATGCAATTTCTATCGGCGATTTGTGAAGAATTACTCCCTCATCGTAGTGCCATAGACAGAACTCCTCAAGAAGGTCACGCCTTGGGATTGGGGTCCTAGGCGAGCGGAGGCCTTCAATGCATTAAAAGCGGCTATGTCTAGTAGCCCTGTCTTGGCCCTTCCTGATTTGGCCAAGCCATTCGAGGTACAAACAGATGCTTTCGACTATGCTCTTGGCGGGGTCTTACTACAAGACAGTCATCCCGTAGCATACGAGAGCCGGAAGCTGAAGGATGCAGAGCGGCGTTATGTCACCCATGAGAAAGAACTATTGGTTGTCGTTCATTGCTAACGCCTTTGGAGGCATTATCTGTTGGGATCACCGTTCGTGGTCAAGATAGACAACACAGATGTTAGTCATTTCATGACCCAGCCGTAGTTGAATGGCCGACAGGCCCATTGGCAGGAACTCCTAGCAGAACTTAACTTCAACCTGGAGTACTGAAGTAGGAAGACTAATCATGTTGCTGATGCGCTCAGTTGGAGGGCTGACCTAGCATCGGTGTGCCTACTCGCCACCCTAAGGGGGAGCGAGGTAGCTACCACATTAAAAGACCAGATACAGGATCTACTCATCAAGGATCCTGCTGCACAGTATTTGGTTGACCTAGTCGGACAAGGCAAAACCCGTCTGTTCTATATGGAGGATGGTTTCTTGAAGGTAAAAGGGAACCGACTTTATGTTCCTAAAGGAGAAGATCTGAGAAGAACTCTCTTGGCGGAATTTCATGACACTCTGTGGTCCGGCCATCCCGATGAAGAACGCACAATGTCATTGCTTCGCCGTGCATATTATTGGCCCCAAATGGCCGACGACGTCGCGCAATATGTGAGGACTTGTCTAGTATGCCAGAAGGACATGTCTGACCGCTTGACACAAGCGGGACTATTGGAACCTCTAGTTGTTCCAAAGAGACCTTGGGAAAGCGTGTCTCTGGATTTCATCACCGGATTGCCCAAGGTCGGAGATCTCACAACTATTTTGGTTGTGTTGGATCGATTTTCCAAGTATGCCACCTTTATTACAGCACCTCAGTATATATCAACAGAAGATACAACTCGACTCTTCTTCTCTCATGTCGTCAAATATTGGGGCTTGCCCTAAGACATTGTTAGTGATCGCGATTCACGCTTCACTAACAACTTTTGGACCCAATTATTTAAGTGCCTCGGGTCAAAATTGAGTCATAGCTCAAGTTTTCATCTGCAATCTAATGTCCAGATGGAGCGGTTCAATGGTATGTTGGAGGAATATCTCCGCCACTTTGTTACCGGGTCGCAGAAGAATTGGGTGAATCTTCTAGATGCTGCGCAATTGTGTTTCAATTCACAAAAGAGCTTTAGTACAAACAAAAGCGCTTTTGAAATTTTTACCGGGCAGCAACCCCTACTCCCGCACACCGTAAATGCACCAAACATGTCAAAATCTCCTCGCGCTGCTAGCTTCTCAAAAGAATGGAAGAGGAATTTGGAGATAGTGCGAAGCTATCTGGTGAAAGCCCAAAAGCAGATGAAGAGGCATGCTGATCAGAATCGTCCCTTTGTTGAATACCAAGTAGGAGACAAAATGATGGTCAAAATCCCAAAGCGGTACTTATTTGCAGGGGTCAACGACCCCCGCCTGTTGCAAAAATATATTGGACCTTTGTCCATTGAAAGGCGTATTGGGAAAGTTGCATACCGGGTGGATACCCCAACTTGGTGGAAAATTCATCCCGTCGTCCATGTCAGTCTACTGAAACCTTTTCGGGAAGACACAGATGATCCTTCACGGAGCCAACTCACAATACCTAGTATTCGAGGCTCCGAATCAACACCGAAAAGGCGGGCTGAAGCTATTCTTGATGACCGGGTTATTCATGCCTCCAGGAAGGATCACCAAGAGTTCTTGGTAAAATGGCAAAGGGTGTGACGCAGAGGAGAATACTTGGGAGAGGGGAACAAACCTCAAAGCCTACAAGAGCCTAATTCAAGATTATTTTGCAAGCCAACTCAGGTGGGGGAGAATGTCATGGGCGGCTTTCCAGCCATGCCCCATGACCCCTTGGGCGCCCCGTGGCGTCCTAGCAAACCTCACAACGCCTAGCGCCACGGACGACCTCGTGGTCTTGGCCGCGCCAAGCGACAAAGCGCGCATGTGCCTCTGTCTCCCCACCGATATCCCTCGCTAGCGCCCAGCCGCAAGCAGCTACCAACAGCGCCGCGCGCGCAGATCGTGATGCCTGAGACAAAGATGCTGACAGCGGACCTGTTTCTACCTTTGTAGAAAACTAAGTCCTTTTCATTGTAAATATAGAGTAGTTTTATTCCATGTACTTTCTTTATGTTTATCTAGCGTAGTTTGGTCTAGTCTTGTAACTTTGGTTTATTTTGTTTAAGCATTATTAGGGGGGATCAAGCAATCAAAAACTTTCTAGCAAGCAATTCTCTGTACTTGTGTCTCTCCCCCTCGACACTGTTTTGCCTTCGTTTGTAATAGCTTTCATTAATGCAATCAAACTTTTATTCAATTCTCATTACTGTTCTCTCAATTGTTGGCATTGGTTTTCCCGTACGGCACTGACAATCTCGTCTAGCGTACGGAGGGGACCTCACTCTGCGGACAACAACTGCCCTAACATCGATTGTTTAGCCTTACGTCGCCCTTCCAAGGAATCTCAGGAAGGCGTCGCGTAATAAAAAGCATGCGAAACACCCGCCAATTAAACGGTAACTTAATTAGCTCAACGGGACCACTTATGACATTCATTTGGGAAAAAGGAATAAAAGAATATAAAGCGTCGATTAATTCATAACAATTAGATATATAATTATTTTTACAAGTTATAAAGCTCAAAAAGACACGGGGAAAATGTAATAAATAGTACTAGCAAGAGCACATGTATATTCACAATCTTATTTATTTCCCACACTGAGAAATATAAAAGGGCAAGTTAGGTTCCCCTACGAGAACGAAACTGATAGATACCATATTTTTCATAAGTTATTTGTACTAAGTTTGACTCACAGCTTATGCAACCCACATGCAAGACTTTGTATTTGTATTTTAACCTAGCACGCTTTCTACCTTTACATTTCTCTCATTTTTTCTAGGATAAAGTTTCCTTAACTTGGTAAAGATTGTGACGCTCATAAGATCAGTTCATATCATGACCTTCATCGCTAACTCATGCCACTATCTCTAACCATGCGCACAGGGGCGGAGTTAACTAAATAACGTACGAATTCAGACGAACTCGATGATTTTTATTTTACTTAGATTATGTATTTGTATTAGGAAATTTATCAATTATATTTAAATATTTAATTCTGAATTCAGTAACTAAAATAAACTATGAATATAAAGAACTCATAAATTCTAAATCTTGGCTCTGTCCCGGCAGGCATTCTCTTCTTATTAATATTCTTCTCACATTCATATGTCATACTCATGAGTGCTTCTTTCGTAGTCCTAACTTTCTATTTCTTCTGCGAGCTGGCTCTAGTAAATGTAGTAACTTCTTTTTCTTCTTTTTGATCTTTTTCAACAAAACAGAAACGAAAAAAAATTAAAAAGAAAGAGTAAATTGCACTCAATAGAATCATTTACACTCCACTGTCAATTTTACTTTTAGCTTTCCGTTTCCAAGTATTTATGTGCTTCACATAATTTTCAAAGGGCCGGGGTAAACTAATGCGCATCTGAATTTCTCTTCAAATACTAGTTAGGTCATTAGTATTTGCAAATTAAAGATATACAAACTTTAGAAATCGAACTTCAAGTAAGACATTCAAAAACTGGTTTAATATGAAAGTTTAGATCAAATTAAATACAATAATAGTTTTCTGTCTCAAAATCTTCAACTTTAACAAATAATTTTCCAATGTGAAATCCACGTTAACACAACTAACTCAGTTTCCAGTCTTCTACCAACTTTTTTTCAACTTCAACTCAAGTATTGTCCAAACACCTACTTAATCAATCATATGAACTAACCAAATAAAATCATAGAGTAAAGAGGTAACGTTTACTTAACTTGAAATTAAAGAGGATCTACAGTTTAGGAAAATTAGGAGGCAATATAAGGATGGCCGGTTCAAAAATAGTTCCTCCTATGGCAACACATGCTTCATCACTCATCAATTATTATGTTTCTCCATTCCTTGCAAATATGACACTCAACATATATACAATAAGCTCTTACCTACTACTACATTTTTTTCAGAAGTTAAAATCGAACACAATATTGAATACGAGACTGATTGTATTTTAATTTGAGGTCAGGATCACGAGAAAATAGTGTTGTTTGTCTCCTTCAGTGTTAGGCAAGCATGACCAGAAATGTGCTATGCAACTGCCCCGTCCAGAAAGAGATTTATATATGTGTAATTAAAATGTTATAACGTGTTATTTTGCAAGCTATATATATAAGATTATAGTATTTGTTAAAACAGCTAAATGTTATTGCAGGTAATTTAATGTGATAGTGAATAAAGACTATACATTTAATGCACTGAACTTCCCCTCAAGCTTAATATATACTCCATCCGGTCCAAAATAAGTGATTTTCTTGCCCTTTTTGTGGTACAAAATAAATGATTTTTCCAGATTTCAAGAATGAATGAATTATTTTTTTCCCTATATTGCCCTTTGAGTAAATAGTGTTGGAGTATACGTATGTGATAGGAGTATTTATGTGAAGAGATAGTATAGGTTAATATGGTCAATTTCATTGCTAATTAATGTTAAAAGGTGAATTTCTTAATCTGTGTGAAAACCGCCAAAAAAATCACTTATTTTGGACCGGAGAGTATATATAAAAGCTCTTTCCTGTTTAGAACTTGTGGATGTAATATCACGAGCTAGTCAACAAGTAGCAAATTGGATTATAGTAGATGTGTCATAGACATTATATTATTAAGGCAAGTTGTCCCAGCCTTACCTCTTTTTTTTGTGTGTGTGTGTGCGTGGGTACGGGAGGATAATTTGATTATATCATGGATAGAATAAGTTAACAAGGGATCATTTTGAGGATTTGATATCTGTCTGAAGCTGACACTTCATTAGCTGACATAATTTATGGCCCAAGGTTAATATAACAAAATATATTGTGGTTTACTTTATCCAGTGAGAGAACAATAGACGAACAGGCATATAGTAAAACATTTTTATGGTTGTCGATCTTTTAGGTGGTGGACTGATCACCTTTCTAGAGCAATTGCTATCTTGAAATTGGATGGAGAAGACAAGGTTGCTGATGTTTATTTTAGTACGCTATAGGAATCTGGGGGCTCAGTTTGGTGACTACTATATTGCAAGAATTGACAGAAAATACTAGCCTGGTCGATCAACAAGGCTGCATTTAGACCCCACTCCAAGTCAAGAATTGTTTACAGATATATATAACTTCATATCATGCACACTTATGTTGTAGTAGATTTTTTGGCCACTAGTCTACTACCAAAGCCAACCAGGGACCCATTCACAATTTAAACGCAGGGCATGCGTTCTGAATTGAGACAAAAAAGTTTGAAATATGTATTTTTGCGCGCGTATGCATGCATTGGATTCGATTTAGAGGCGGGGTCAGAATATGAACTTTATGAATTATTAGGTGCTAGTAACCGAGTTCTAAATTTACTTTAGTGAAATTCTTAATACATATGTAAAGTTGGGACTAAGTCACTAAGTTTGGCCTAACCCCTAGCTTACCTACAAGCGATATACACAATCAACTTTGGCTTTCCATGTATCATACCTAGTGGGGGCAAAATGGATAGAAAAAAATAGTTATCCAGTCATATTATTTACTAAAAAATGGGTTGGATAATAAATTTTTTAAAAATGGGCCAAATATGGATAAGAACTATATTATCCACTTAGGAAATATATAACTAATGTGTTTAACTTTTACATTTGTAAAGATTCAAATTGGGGGTTCCTCAAGCTTTGAAAAACTAAAAATTCTCCGAAAGGTGATAATATTAAAAAAAACATGGATAATGTAGGTGTTTACGTGTTTACCTCGAAATACGAGTAACAATTAAGTTTGTAATATGATTGTAAGGATATGTAATCCAATTCAATGCTAATTGGAAAAAAATTAAGCAAATAAATGAATTAAACGAGTTATACGTATCAAACCCGTATAATTGCAGGTCGTCAACCTCGATCTGGATTAGATTCGAGAATGGTTTGACAAGAACAGTAAGAACATCAATAATAATGCGAACGACTCAAATACGAAGAATTAACAGTAAATAAAAGAGCTTTGTATTCAGCAGCATAAGTAAGAACTAGAGCGGTGATAGTTGTGATGATGTCCCTTACAGATGAATAGGGTTCCTCTTTATATAGTAGAGGAATCCTAAATAAGGAATGATTCTAATTGCGGAAGTAAAATACACGATTGGCATTGTTAACCGCTAATAACTCTACCGTCTCCGAGATTCTCGCCGAGATTGATGATTGAGCGCGGATATTTTGTGATTCGGTTACTGTGGTGCCGATCTAGTCTAACCTCGATATCTCAGCTTCCATACTCGTTGGGCCCGAAATCACTCCGATCCCAGCTTACAACTGAGGCATACCCCTCGAATCTGCAGGCTCGAACATCTTCGATGTTTACCGTACACATATAGTCCCCACGTTTTTTAGAATAAAAAGATAAGAAATGACTTGAACCTCGATTTTATTCATACCTCGACTATAACGTCATTCTTATGACGTGAGCGAGGGATGTGAACAAAACGTCCTATCGGTTCAGTCCCCAAGAACCATAAATGCACGTCAGGCGTTGGTCGGCCACTAGAGGCTCTGAACCGCTGCTTTAACCCTATAAATACCAACTCCCCAATAGATTAAAAATTTCACTTCGTTTTGATCACAAACTCTTGAGCTTACAAACCCTTTCGCTTCCTTCTTTACGTCGTTCATTAAGCCACCGTTGTTTCCACCGGAACCGCCAGTTTTGTATTCTTTCTCTTGCTTCCAACTCGCATACAAATGGTAAAGACCTCCAAAACAGTACCGTGAAAGTGATAAAACGCCAGTAGAACTGGCCGTTCACGAATACATACCCAGTTCCTGCATTCTCATAACCGACTTTAAAGTCGATAACCCCTCGTCGGTGGCGAGCCGATGAGCACATTTCAGTGTGCATGTGTTCAATTACCAAGGACCATCTCGATGCCATGAAAGCAGACTACAGGTGGGGCTCGGAGGTGGTGGTGCAGATTCCTTCATCCGAAGAGAGCATCACCACTCACATGAAGGGGTTCTTGAGTGTGTACACTTATGCCTTCACACTGAGCCCCGTCGACCCTGTGATCTTCGACTTCTGTAAGATATACGAGGTTACGCTTAGACAAGTTCACCCCTCGCTTTGGCGTGTAGTGATCATGTTGGGCTACTACTCTAACGAGGCCGGGGGACTGGAGTTCAAATTAGACCATCTCATGCGGTTATACAGACCTCGACTCTATCAAGGGTTGATCAAACTTAACTGTCGAGCAAACAAAGATTTATTATTGAATCGATGAAGGCAAAGATCGGGGCTGGATGAGCCGATTTATGCGGGTCAGGGCCTGTGATATAATACCAGAAGACAAGATGTCGTTCCCCGAGGAGTGGAGAGCCAAACTTGAGTATCCTTTAATCTTTCGGTTTGGCGTCCTAATAGATTTTACCTGACGCTTTTCTTTTACTATGCAGCCGAACCTTGGATGCCCAAGGCGGTACCTGACTTTGAAAACTGGATCCATAGGATGGCCTCCACCTCGACTCGAGCTGAACGAGCGTGGAGGGATTTTTGCAAGGGAAAGTGAGAAGCCAAAAACCACGGTAAGGTCCCTTCTCGTGTATTCTGAAGTAGCTATCCCCTTTCCTCCATTATTAATCTCCAGTTTATGCAGGTTTGACCAAAGAAGCCATCAAGGGGCCCTTGAGCAAAGGTGGCGAATTCGAATCCCTGGCTCCAGGGCCAGGAAAGGACAAGAAAAGGAAAGACACCTCTCAGTCCGAGGTCTCTAAGGACAAGCCTCGAAGAGTGAAGAGGAAAACAGTTGGCCTCGCGGCGAACACAGTCCAAAAGTTGAGGGACCATGACGAGAAAGAGAAGGAAGAAAATTCTTCGGTGTTGCTAACTCGTCCCCGAAGAGTCGTCGAGGTTGCCACGCATCCCGAGTTGTCGCCCGTTACAACCAATCCTCACAAAGAGGAGGCTTCGAAAATGAAATCGAGGGTGAACCCCAAATCTCTTGAGGTCGAGACGGTGTCTCGATCGTCGACTTCTACACCGGGAAGGGCCGGTTCCGAGACCGGGAAGGTCGGTCAGAGCGCTCCGGGCAATTCGCTCGGGCCATGACAATATGTCAGACTTCTTCCTTGCCGGTATTTTCTGAAGGGGCGATTAGGGATGCCCAAATGTTGAAGACCCCCGACATCGGCAGAGTCTCCAACACTGGTGATCCTTTTCAACATTGATTCGTGGGGGTCGATGATGCCTCCCACATTACTGATGCTTCGTTCCTCATGGCGGAGGCGCAGTGCCTTTTCTCTTAGGAAAGTGTTTGCTGGCTTTTGGTTATTCCTATTTATATTCTATTCTTTCTAACCTGTGTTAGTTTCCTCCGTACAGACTTCTTCCAAATTCTGTGCCGACTTTAGTCATTGCGAAGCCAAACTTCTGAGGGTATCGGAAGAGAGGAACGTTCTGAAGAGTCTTTGTGGCCAAAAGGACGAGGTCATAAAGAACCTTCAAGCAAAACTAGCCAAGGTGCATGAGGAGGAGGCCGAGCTGGACAAGCAAGTAATTGCCTTGTTGATACGACATGGGATCGACCTGACCGTGGAAGTTAACTCTTCAAAATTGTAGTTGCAGCAAAAGGTGGAGAAAATCGGTCTTCTACGGGCACAGGTCGACCAGGTCAAGGCCGATCGCAATCAGTGGAAAGCCAATATGGGCCGCCTTGCCATTGAAAAAGAGGCAGCTCTGGCCAAGCTTTCTTCGGTGGAGGCCTAGCTCCTAGATCCCAAAGAAAAGGGCTCTACTCAGGCGAAAAGGGTCGAGGAGCTCGAAGCCAAACTTGGTGAGGCCAAGGCCGGAATTGAAAAGACCAAAGCCAGGGTAGAAAAATCCATAGCGCAGTACTGTGTTGATGCCGTGGAAGTTCAAGCCCAGCTGAGGGAGGCCTCCGATCGGGAGCAGCGGTGTAGTGAACTGGCTAAGTGTCGATCTTGGAGGGAAACCCTCGAGAAAGTTCAATCTCTGGGTGTTGACCTTTCTGAAGAGATTGCTCGGGCCAAAGAGCTCGAGGCCGAGGCCAGGCAGCTCATTTCTTCAGATGATGATGATGACGATGAGGGGTCCGGTAGTGGAGAAGATGGCGGCGAGGTTGCCGAAGAAGATGCCCCTAAAAAAGTTGTTCGGGGAGAAGCTGATGTAAGGGGGCTAGCCCCGATAATATTAAGTTGTAACTTTTTTCTTCCTTTTCTTTTGTAAGGCCCTGGTCGGCCCCTTTGTACATATCCTTTTGGTGCAATGAAAAATATTTCCCCATGTCTCTGTGTCATTGTATGTCTTGAAATATTCTTTTAGCTTAATTCGCGATCAAAATAAACCCTTAGACTTTTTATTTTTCCGGGGCAAGTCCTCGAGTTATGAAGGCAAGTCCCCGATTCCGAAGCTCATTTGGGAGTTTGTCTCGGGGATGGCATGTTTCGAACTGATATATGAGTTATCCCCATTAGCCAAGCTCGAATAATTTTATAGGATAGGGTAGTCCCTTAAGTTGTATCAACGATATTAAGTTCTCGAGCTCGAATTGTTTATTTAAGCTCGTAATAGCCTCACCCTTAGGTTTGAATCGAATAAGAGTGTGGTCTCGGTTCTTTAATTAAATTGGCCTTTCAGCTCAAGAGATCGGCCTTAGGATCTTTTATATCGACACTTAGGCTCTTTTAGGTTGGCCCTTGGGCTCTTTAAAGTCGGGCCAATTTGGCCTCTAAAAGCAGCTATAATTTTTCCCTCTTCGGCTAAAAGACTTAGTGAAAATTTCTTATGCCTTAGAATATATTTTTTACACCGTTGGGTTTTTTGAGGGCTTGGCGATCGGAGCCCAAGTTTTCTTAACCTGTTTGCGGTGAGATGATTTAACATCTCGAGGGCTGATGTTATCGAAGCCTTTGAATTATTTGGGGGCTCATTTTATCGAAGCCCTTATTTGCTTTGCCGAGGGTAGCCTTATTTAACCGATTTTTCAAATTATTTGAAGGCCTTTAGTTTATGGCGGAAGTCGGACGTCTCCGAACCGCGTAATTTCAGCCATAGCCTTTTTATATGATCGTAGTCTTTAATATGGTTGTGGCCTTGGGGTATGTCTCTTAGACTTGTTTCCCGATAATATTTCGAACTTGTTCGAAATGTTAGTCCCCGAGTATGATGGCCTTGGCCTATATATCGGGGGGTGCCTCTTTGAGGTCTTATAACTTCGAACTTTAAATAGCTCGAGTAAGCAGTCCCCGAGTGTTCAAGGTACGTTTGCATTTGGCCTTTGGGCCGTTCTTCATGAGTATTAGTTTTGCGCAATAGATCATAAGTATACGACTTGTATAATAGAAATCCTACTCCAAACACGAGATGTTTGGGAAAAATAGAGAACTTCTTTGTATTGTTCATACATGCGTACATGTTTCATTTTCGGGGCTCGGCTATTCTACATGGACACGGTTCATTCGACCGTTTGGCCAATTATAAAGTTTTTCCTATCGTGACCCATTTACATAACGCCCGAGGGTGATGCCCCCCAGTATTCGAGGTTGATTTCAAAGAAGCCTTGGATACTGTTGAATTATCCCCAGGTAGCACATAGTTGTTGCCTCTTTAAAAACCTCGCCGGAAAATCCATTTGGGATAAAAACCGGTCTAAGGGAAAAAGAGTGCAACGCGTGCTTTCAAACTTTAGTTTCTCATATTTAAGCAAACGAAAAGGGAGAGATCCATAACTTAGCAATAATATCGCTTGAGAAGTGAGATGTTCCAATTATTTGATAATGGCTCGCCGTCCATTGTTCCGAGCTTGTATGACCTTTTTTCGACTATGTCGAGAATCTAATAGGGTCCTTCCCAGTTAGGACCGAGTTTTCCTTCGTTAGGGTCTCGAGTATTGATGGTGATTTTCCTTAATACTAAGTCCCCGACTTTGAAGTGTCGAAGATTGGTTCTTCTGTTGTAATATCTCTCGATTCGTTATTTTTGCGCGGCCATTCGAACGAGCTCCGCTTCTCATCTCTCATCCAATAATTCGAGGCTAGTATTCATTGCCTCGCGGTTTGATTCTTCCGTTGCATGTCGAAATCTGGCGCTGGGCTCTCCTACTTCGACGGGTATAAGGCTTCGGAGTCGTAGACCAAAGAAAACGGGGTTGCCCCGATGCTGGATTTCGATGTCGTTATATATGCCCATAGAACCTCGAGCAACTTTTCTCTCCACTTCCCTTTGACTTCGTTTAGCTTGTTCTTCAAGCTTTGGATGATAGTTTTATTTGGTGATTCAGCCTATCCGTTTCCACTAGGGTGATATGGCGTCGACAATATCCTCTTTATTTTGTGGTCTTCGAGGAATTTTGTTGCCTTACTTCCGATGAACTGTTTGCCATTATCACACACTATCTCGGCAGGTATCCCAAATCGACATGCAATGTGATCCCATATGAAGTCGACCACTTCTTTTCCCTAACCTTTTCGAAGGCCTACGCTTCAACCCATTTAGAGAAATAGTCAGTCATAAATAATATGAATCTATATTTACCTGGGGACGATGGTAGAGGTCTGATGATGTCCGTTCCCTGTTTCATGAATTGCACGGGGATAGGACCGAGTAAAGCTGTTCACCGGGCTGATGAATCATCGGCGCGAACCTTTGACATTTGTCGCATTTTCGTATGAACTCCTTAGCGTCCTTCTCCATGCTATCCCAATAGTATCCTGCTCTGATGACCTTTCGAACTAGTGACTCGATGCCATAATAGTTTCCACAGGTGGCTTCATAGATTTCTCATAAAACTGGTATCTACCGGCCCCAGGAATACGACCAATGGACCATCGAACGCACTTCTGTATAACATTCCGTCCCCGTCCAATGTGAACCGAGCTGCCTTAGTTCGCAAGGTTTTTGATTTCTTGGGGTCCAAGGGTATCTTCCCATTTTTCAAGTATTTTGATATACTTGTTCCTCCAATCCTAGGTTAAGCTCGTAGAATTCATTTCAGCATGCCCTTCCTCGATTACGAACCATAAGAGGTGGACGAAAGTCCCCGAGCTAATTTCATTTTCATTGACCGACGATCCCAAGTTGGCAAGTGCATCGGCCTCGATATTCTGTTCCCGAGGTACATGTTGCAGAGTCCATTCTTTAAAGCAGTGCAAAGTGATATGCAACTTGTCTAAATATCTTTGCATCCTATCTTCTCATACTTCGAAGATGTCGTTTACCTGGTTAACTACCACTAGGGAGTCACATTTAGCTTCAATCACTTCCGCTCCCAAATTCTTAGCTAGCTCAAGACCTTCAATCATAACCTCATACTCGGCCTCGTTATTAGTCATCTTAGCGGTTTTAATCGACCATCTAATATTATTGCCCGTGGGCGGTTTTAAAACAATACCAAGCTTGGACCCTTTCACATTCGAGGCTCTGTCCGTTAAGAGGGTCCATACCGCCGATGAGGTTCCCGATTTTAGCAGAAGTTTCTTTTCTACTTCGAGTACGAGGGTAGGCAAAAATTCTGGCACGAAATGTGCTAATATTTGAGACTTGATGGTTGTTCGGGGCTGATATTCAATATTGTACCCGCCAAGTTCGACGACCCATATGGCCAATCGGCCCGATAGCTCAGGCTTATGCAATATATTTTGAAGGGGATATGTGGTGATGACACATATAGGATGATACTAAAAATATGGCTTTAGTTCCCTAGATGCGCTTATTAATGCAAGCGCTAACTTCTCTAGGTGCGGATATCTAGTTTCAGCATCTTCTAAAGTTTGAGTTACGTAGTAAACTGGAAAATCCGTACCTTGTTCTTCTCGGACTAGCACTCCACTTACCACTATCTCGGACATCACCAAATATAGATACAGCTTCTCATCCGCCTTTGGGGTGTGGAGCAAAGGTGGGTTCGATAGATACCGTTTCAGCTCCTCTAATGCTTGCCGATATTCCGGATTCCATGTAAAGCCGTTTTTCTTTTTAAGCAAGGAGAAGAAACTGTGACTCCGTTCCAATGACCTCGAAATGAACCGGCCCAGGGCAGTTATTCGTCCGGTTAGCCTCTAAACGGCGTTTACACTGTCCACAACGGTGATGTCCTCGATGGCTTTGATTTTGTCGGGGTTAATCTCGATTCCCCGATTAGACACCATAAAGCCGAGGAATTTACCCGAGCCGACCCCGAGGGCACACTTCTCGGGGTTTAGTTTCATGTTGTACTTCCTCAAGATCTCGAAGGTTTCCTGCAAATGAGTCAAATGCTCCTCTGCGCACATGGACTTAACTAACATGTCGTCAATGTAAACATCCATTGATTTCCCTATTTGTTCTTCGAACATCTTGTTAACTAGGCGTTGATATGTAGCCCCCGCATTTTTTAGCCCGAAGGGCATTATATTATAGTAGTAAGTTCCATACTTAGTGATAAAAGAAGTTTTTTCCTGGTCTTCCGGGTCCATCTGAATTTGGTTGTACCCAGAATAGGCGTCGAGAAAGGTAAGTATCTCGTGGCCAACCGTGGCGTCGATCATTCGATCGATGTTAGGCAAAGGTAAAGAGTCCTTTGGACATGCTTTATTTAGATCCTTATAATCTACACACATTCTAAGCTTGTTCCCCTTTTTGGGGACTACGACTACGTTGGCTAACCACTCGGTATATTTGACTTCCCGAATGGACCCTATTTTAAGGAGTTTAGTTACCACTTCTTTTATGAAGCGTGCTTCACCTCGGACTGAAGCCTTCTCTTCTGCTTTATCGGTCTGAACTTGGGATCCAGGCTCAACTGATGAGTTGTAATCTCGGGCGGGATTCCTGTCATATCTAGATGGGACCACGCAAAGCAATCCATGTTATCAATAAGAAATTGAAGGAGTTTTTTCCTGAGTTCGGGGGTTAACCCCGTTCCCAGGTATACCTTGTGTTCGGGTAGATACTTGATGAGTATCACCTATTTTATCTCTTCGACTGTTGACTTAGTTGCATCCGATTCTTCGGGAACGACGAAGGTTCGAGGAGTGAGAAAATCCTCTTCATCATCTTCGATTACCTGTTTATCCGCTTCGTTCGAGGCTGGGGGCGGTGATAGCTATTTGGCTGCTTTCTTATCTCTGACGCTCGATTTTTTTTAGGTCGAGGATGCTAGTGTCGGTGTCACCTCGTCGACTGCAAACATCTCCTTTGCAGCATGTTGTTCTCCGTAAATTGTTTTCACCCCATCCTCTATTGGGAACTTCATCATCTGGTGAAGGGTCGATGGAACCGCCCTAATGTTATGGATCCACGACCTCCCGAGCAGTGCGTTATACCTCATGTCACCTTCGATGACGTGAAATTACGTGTCCTGGATGGTCCCGATCACATTTACTGGTAGGATTATTTCTACCTTTGTTGTCTCGCTATCCATGTTGAAGTCGTTCACGACACGAGATGCGAGCACAATTTGATCAAGTAGGCCGAGATGTTCTACGACCCTCGACCTGATTATGTTTGTCGAGCTACCTGGATTCACAAGAACACGTTTAACTTGAACTTTATTAACAAGATAGAAATTACCAGGGCGTCGTTGTGCTGTTGGGAAAGGCCTTCTCCCTCCTCATCTTTGAATATAATGGTGACTTTGGGCGTGTAATCTCGGGTCCGTTTCTCTCTTGTAATTGACACTTTGGTGCGTTTGAAAACAGGCCCCTGCGGGATGTCGACTCCACCGACGATCATGTGGATAACATGTTGAAGTTTTTTTTCCTCATTATTTTTGTTGGCGTCTCTCTCTCTCTCTCTCTCTCTCTAAAGTGATTTTTGGCTCTGTCGCTGAGGAATTCTCTAAGATGATCCTCGTTGAATAACCGAGCCACTTCTTCTCTCAACTGCCTGCAGTCTTCGGTCTTGTGGCCATGTGGGATATGGTACTTGCACATCAAGTTAGGATTTCTCTGATAAGGATTGGTTTGTATCGTCTTTGGCCACCTAGTGTCTTTAATCCTTCCAATGGCTGATACGATACTCGAGGCATCGACGCTGAAGTTATACTCTGATAATCGAGGTGCTTCCGTGGGATTCGAGTACTTATCGAATCCAGTTTACTCATGAGCCCCCGAGGATTATGTCCTAGGTCACCCATTCGATCATTACGGGTGGAATTACGTCCCGTATGTTTGTTTCTTCTATCTGCGGCGTACGACTGATATCAATCTTTGGTTGGCCTCGATTCTCTAACGGAATCTCTTTGGTTCTTACCTGTCGACCGGCTCGGGTGTACTGAACCCGAGGGGGCTCCCAGTTGGTCATCCTCAACTCTAATCTTTGATTGGTACCGGTTGTGAACATCCGCCCAAGTCACGACCGGGTATTCTATCAAATTTTGTTTCAGTTGGCGTGGTGCGATCGAGCTCCTCTCATTCAGTCCCAGTGTGAAAACTTGAACAACCCAGTCGTCGGTAACCGGTGGATTTGGAATCGAGATATAAATTCTTATAGCATCTCGTTTTCCCTATGCTTTACCTTGAAGAGGTCTGATTTTCTTGTTGCAACTTTTATAGCTCCAGTGTGCGCCTTTACAAACGAGTCTGCCAACATGGAAAGCGAATCGATAGAGTTCGGAGGCAAGTTGTGATACCAAATCATGGATCCTTTGGATAGGGTCTCTCCGAATTTCTTCAGCAGGACTGATTCGATTTCATCATATTCCAAATCATTTCCTTTAATAGCGCACGTATAAGAGGTAACGTGCTCATTGGGGTCCGAGGTCCCGTTGTATTTTGATATGTCGGGCATCCTGAATTTCTTCGGTATGGGCTTTGGAGCCGCATTTGGAGGAAATGGTTTTTGTACAAATTTCTTGGAGTCCATTCCCTTTAAGAACGGTGGTGCCCCCGGAATCTGATCAATTCGAGAGTTATAGGTTTCCACCTTCTTATCATTGGCTTCAATCTTCTTCTCCCCTAACTCTATCCTCTTAGTAAGCTCCTCGAGCATTCTCATTATAGCAGGGTCGGTCGTCGAAGTATTGTCACCTGATCTTTCAGGCACTGACTTGGTACAGCGAGTAGCCTCTTGCTCGATCCTATTCGGAGTCTGGTGCTGATATTGTAATTGGGCAATAGCATTCTGTTGGGCTTGCAACATTTCAAATATGACTTAGAGACTAACACTTTCGTCTCATCTGCCCTGGGTACCTCGACTGACGGTCTGACCTTCTCTGCGTACGCTTTCATCGAGGTCTCCGCCTAAATCTGCATTCAAAGCAATGTGTGAATCGACGTCAACCGGGTTAGCGGGTGGCGCTCCTTCGAGAAAAGCTCGTGGGACCTCGACTCCTGGAGCGACAACATTCTCGTTCTCCCCGTGGGGTCCCAGGCCGTTGTCACCATGTGTGGTTGTGTTTTGTGAGTTTGACATGATTTATCTTGAAACAAAATTCTTGGCAAGAAGCAAGCGTAAAATAGTGTGTTATACCAGAATTAACACTGAAAAATCACTATTATCCTTTGCCCCACGGTGGGCGCCAAACTGTTTACCTCGAAATACGAGTAACAATTAAATTTGTAATGTGGTTGTAAGGATATGCTATCCAATTCAATGCTAATTGGTAAATAATTAAGCAAATAAATGGATTAAACGATTTATATGAATCAAACCCGTATAATTGCAAGTCGTCAACCTTGATCTGGATTAGATTCGAGAATGGTTAGCCAAGAACAGTAAGAACAACAATAATAATGCGAACGACTCAAATACGAAGAATTAACAGTAAATAAAAGAGCTTTGCATTCAGCTGCGTGAGTAAGAACTAGAGCGTTGTGATAGTTGTGATGATGTCCCTTACAAATGAATATGGTTCCTCTTTATATAGTAGAGGAATCCTAAATAAGGAATGATTCTAATTGCGGAAGTAAAATACATGATTGACATTGTTAGCCGCTAATAACTCTACCGTCTCCGAGATTCTTGTCGGGATTGATGATTAGCGCGGATATTTCGTGATTCGGTTATTGTGGTGCCGATCTAGTGTGACCTCGATATCTCAGCTTCCATACTCGTTGGGCCCGAACTGGCTCCGATCCCAGCTTACAACCGAGGCATACCCCTCGAATCCGCAGCTCGAACATCTTCGTTGTTTACCGTACACAATAGGTAACCATATTATCCGTTGGTTAACCTATTTTCTATCCGTATTGTGGGTCGGGTAGGATAATTTATCCAACTTTGTATTATCCGTTTTTTATTCGCTCATATTCGACCCGACCCGACCCGCCTGATTGCCAGCCCACTCATACCTATCAAAGTTTACTAGCATTACAAAAAAAATTAAATGATGACAATGGAGAAAAATGGATAACATGGTAATGGCTTTATAAAATTGTCATCGACTCATCAACGATAAAAGCAATCGTGATAATATTTTGATATTTGATATTTGTAGAAAGTAGGAACATAGTTTTGACTGTACAAAATTCGCTGTTTGACATAGATTAGTTGAGAGTGGTCCCTCCATAGTCTCAAGTGTATTAATTAGCAATTCTTGCCGTTAAGAAGCCCTGATTTGATAAGAAATTAAATGTGAAACGAAAAAGACGGGGGAAAACAAACCTCTGTTGGCATGGACTAAAAATATCAGGCAAGTCACATATTTGGCCGGTCGGCCAAAAATATATAATGAAAAAATAATAACGTATAGCCGTTTTTTAAAATAATAGTCGAAAATATATATATTGTTTGTACATATATATTCATTTTGTATGTTAAAAATTATAAAAACTTTATACATTTTTCTGGCTTCGAATGTAACTAGTTTCTGGGGCGGGCTAAAAGTAATAACACCCCCAAAATATAATTACATCCACTAGCTAATATACAGACAAAAAAAATTATGAATAAAATATACATTTTTCCGTCAGTTATTTATTTGGAATGATTATACTATGTTGTTTTCCAAAGATATATGCCTCGGACCTGCAACTAATTCCTCGGACCTGCAACTAATTCTGCCTCAACAAGGAGACAAAAAGTATGTGGGGGTGAAAGAAAGAAAAAGAAAAAAAGAGGTCTTTGGTCGCAAAGAAACTTATCTTATTTGTTTTGCATGAATTCCTTTGACACATGATGATGATCCCTTTCTTTGTTAGTACAGTATCTCTTTTAGGGTACTACTTATTTAATTATTAAGAATTTGAAAGAAAGCTAATTAATTGCTTTTCTTTCAGAGTGACTCCACAAAAAACAGAGGAACAAGTATATGGTGATTAGCAAACAAAGGCTGCCATATTATCTCAGAGACTTAATCTTAAACCATAAATCTTGATAGTATATGTATATCAAAGGAATTTTCATTGGGAGGTTTGGACCCCACAGAAAGGCAAAATATATGGTGATTAGCAAACAAAGGCTGTCATATTTTGAGGTTAAAAGACCTTCTTATCTTCGTCCTAATCAACCTTTTTTTGTTGTTTGCCCAAATGTTGTCTCATGTCCATTGGATATTTGGGCAGCCACTGAAAGGCAAATATCTATGAGTATCTGTTAGTAGCAAAAAAGCTTGACACATTTTAGATGAGAGGCTTATCTTTTTCTTAATCAAAACTTTTCTTTTTACTAGTTGTCTTAGGTTTATTTAGAGGTGGGCCCCATTTCCCCTCTTTTCAACCCCATCACGTGTCGGGCTAATCTCATATTATCAAACCATGCGTGTCGATTGATTAAAGGCCTAATTTTCACTTCTTCACCACTTAATACGTCATTGAAAGCCACTAATCACCTCATTTTTCTTCATTAAATTCCCTCCATCATGACATCGAATCCAGCCGTTGGTTGAGAATATTTCGCATTATCAGATTACTTACACATTAAAATAAATATAATACTTTTGAGTTTAAATTCCGTATATTGTCATGTAAAAATTACTAATAGTAAGATCATAAAATAAAATAAAGTAAACTACATGTAACTTTCGCTACCAACGTGGATTCGTGAGATAGAAACTAAGGACCCGTTTGGCCGTAGATTTTGCTAAGATAAATTTAAGTTTTATTTGACAAATAAATATTGGTCATAGATTTTGCCTACTTTGGCAAAATCTCAAATGCCAAATCCCAAAACCAACTCATATATCACTTTTACATTTTATAAAAATTACCCCAAACTTTTGTATTTTATAAAAAAGTCCACTATTTATTATTTTGTAACAATGTTGCTTCGTCTTCTCGGTCATTTGATAGTGTATCATGTAGTTCATTATAAAAATGATAATTTTGTACCAAATTTATTTATATTCAGGACTATGATTTGCGATATGATAACGAATGTTATTGATAATGGTACTGTTGGGTATTTGTGATAGTTTTTAGAACTTGTAGGTATAAGTATATTTCATGTTTTTTCAAAATAAATTTGAGAAATATATTTTGAAAATTGATGTCCAAACACATTTTTATCTTCAAATCAAACTTCACCCAAATCAGTTTCTTCAAAACAAATTTAGGAATCTATGGCAAAACGCTAGCTAATAAAATAAATAAACTATTATAACATATTAAACTGTCTGACTATGTAATACTCTTAGGGCTCATTTGGTACGAGGGATAAAGGACAATTAATCCCGTATTAAATTTAAGATGAACTTATCTCACATTTGATTGGGATAAAATTGTAGTATAATTAATTCCGAGAGATTATAATATTATTTTATTACTATGGAATGATAGAATAATTAATCATGGAATAATTTATTTCTCAACCAAAAGGCCCCGTAGTAATTTTTATTTTGCCCGATATATAACACAAATCATTATAATAAAAGTGGGTTGATAATATGGAAAAGAGGATAAGTCTGAAATTTTATTGGTTAACAGTGTAAAAAATTTATTTTTCTGTATAAAACTTAAATCCGTCCTCGTATATACCATATAAAAGGAGGAAGGGAGAGAGGGTATAGAGTTTATTAAGCTAACAAATATCCAGCCGTATACCATATAAAAGAAGATGGGGGAAGAGGGGCTAACCAAATATTAAATTAAACAATCCAATTTTTTCCAGCTGATTCTCTGTATTTTTGTACCACAAACAAACTACACACACCATTTCTCTCTGCTAAAGATCCGAAATCTGAAAGCAGAATTTTCGTACCATTCATCAAGCTTGTACTCTTCTTCTTGTTATTACGAGTATTATATTATTATTATTGTAATTCAACAATCTGGCTCTGGTTAAATAGAATAAAAGGAAATTGATCTTTTTATTCTAAGTTAATGGAGAGTACAGATTCATCAAGCGGCTCTCATCAGCAGCCTCAGCTTCCACCTGGTTTCCGTTTTCACCCAACAGATGAAGAACTCGTCGTTCATTACCTCAAGAAGAAAGCTGCTTCTGTTCCTCTTCCCGTTGCTATTATTGCTGAAGTTGATCTTTACAAATTTGATCCCTGGGAACTCCCTGGTATATATTTTACTCCACTTTTCTTTTGCTCCTACACACAAAAAGATCTTCTTGTATTCTTTAAAGAGAAAGTCGATCCTATTTTTATTTTATTTTTCCTTTTTGGTCCTGTTCGTTTTCTAAAAAGTTAGAAGTTTATGGAAATTTTGATATTTGGAATGTTTGAGGTGTTTTAATTAATTATAATTTGATTGTAGCTAAGGCGACGTTTGGAGAACAAGAATGGTATTTTTTCAGTCCAAGGGATAGGAAGTATCCAAATGGAGCGAGGCCAAACAGAGCGGCAACTTCTGGTTATTGGAAAGCTACCGGAACAGATAAGCCGGTGCTCACCGCCGGTGGAACTCAAAAAGTGGGTGTCAAAAAAGCACTGGTTTTCTATGGAGGTAAACCTCCTAAAGGTGTGAAAACCAATTGGATCATGCATGAATATAGACTTGCTGATAATAAAGCAAATAACAAGCCCCCTGGTTGTGACGTTGCCAATAAAAAATCCTTAAGGGTAAGTATTTTTTTTTATTTTTTATAAAACTTCTGCTGAATTTAGAAGTGCATATGTGGCTATCAATATTTGCAAAAACTGAATTTTAATACTTAAAAATATACTTGGGTGAAATATTGAAATTCATGTCCAAATACAAATATTTCGAATACTTTTGTTCAACTTTAATTTCAATTTTGTAGCTGCTGCAATCAAAGTATTCCTTTTTGTTAGGATCACAAAGCTTCGAGTGAATCTATTGGTAAAGGATGTACCTAATAGCCGCCTCACACATGGCAGAATCTTATTAACAAAAAGAAAAAGCTTAAAAGGAATTGACTTTTTTGAAAGTATTTGATTGGGATTGACGACTCATGAAAGCTTGATTTTTGTTTTTGTGCGCAGCTAGATGATTGGGTTTTATGTAGGATTTACAAAAAGAACAATACACAGAGGCCAATAGATCACGAGAGGGATGATTTAAATGATATAATGGGATCATCAATTCCAGCAACATGCATGCCAAATAACTCAATGTCAATGTCAATGCCCAACCCATTTGGTCAACCAAAACCTAATTCCAACTATACTACATTGCTCGAAACTCATGACCATAATATATATGATCAAGGTATGCAATTTTCTTCAAAGTCATCGTCACAAATTCCAGTTAACGTACTCAGTACAAGCGCCAGTGTACTCCCTTCAAAGCGGTCGCTAACTGGTTTATATTGGAACGAAGAAGCAGCAGCTAATGACAACTCCCAATCCACAAAAAGATTTTTAACAGAGAATATTAGTAACATGGACGATGGTTTAAGCATGAATGTGAGATCAGATCATGAACAGAATGGCTCTATTGCAAGTCTTTTGAGTCAACTTCCTCAAACTTCGTCACTTCATCAACAACAACAACAACAACAACAAATTCTACAAGGGTCTCTTAACGATGGAGTTTTTCGACAACCTTATTCGGGGATAAACTGGTACTCTTAATTAGACATCAAAAGAATTAATGTGAATCATATATTAATTACTATACCATATTACATACAGGATCCGCTAACTAATTATTGTCACAGAATTTCGCAGAATACAAACGAGGGTGTTAATTAGATTAGTGGGATTGCTGGATTTGGGTATTGAGTTTTTTTGTCGGTAGCTAAGAAATTAAAAGGACAGAATTTTTAGATGATTTACAGTTTATTTTGGGGAGCGAACAATCGAGTCTGTGTTAAAAGCTTATTAGGTGAGGCCATGTATATTTTTGTTTTAACTGTCTGTCTTTATAGTATATAATATAAAAAACCCATACACCTCCAAGGTTTGCCTGTGAATATATAGCTAGAGATGCATAGAAACAAATCTTGTAATCTTCCTGTAGAGAATTACAACATATATGTATTCGATATTATATTGGAAAAAAATATATTCTGCACATAATATTCCATGTAGTTGTGCTTTAATTTGTCTATCACCTCTATATATATATCATGAGCTTCTCATTATTCTGCAATTTTTTATTTTTTTTATTTTGCTTTCTCTAATTTTACCTCTAAACTAACTACCAGAACGAAAAATTTACCCCCGGGTAATAAAAAATACTTTTTTTAAGATTCCTAAAACCCTAATAAATGGTAAAGCTCGACTGGATTTGTATGTTAGTTAGCTCAGTGGGAGATTATATTTACTAGAGCTATAATTATCTGATAGTAGTAAGGTAGGCTGTTAATTTTGATAAGAAAATTAGTTTTATCATTTTCCAAAAGCATGCAGTGAAATTTGCTATCTTAGAAGAAAAGAAATCCTGTTAAGGGAAAAGATAAGAATCATTAGTTGTTGTGGAAAGCTGAGTAGTAAATAGTGACATATTCTAGAGGGATCATACATACAGTATATATATAACTAGCACATTGCATACATACATTACTTGATTGATGTAATTATTTATAGGAGGAATCACACAACTAGATAATCTCATTAACTGCTCCTTTATTATATTTGGTCCAATTAAAGTACTACTCTTTTATTAATCAGTTTTGCTTTCTAATGCATACCCTTCACAAAGAAATTAACAGATGAGAAAAGAAATTACCGCCAAAAAAAACACATTCCCTTTTCGATTAAATTTGCAAGATTTTTTTACGGTGATGTTAGAGTCAACTTGTACGCTAAGCACTTGTCCAACAAACTGGTACGAGATGTGTTTATGTCTCTAATGAAATTTGAACCTTTATATTTTAATGAGATTTGTACCCACTTTAGTGACTTACACTTGTAGGTCATCCCGTTCTTCTAACGTTTGACATGATATATACACAAATAAGGATCTTTGCTTTTGTATTTAGGAGAAAATTAATTAATTAAGAAAATAAAATTAGAAGCACTCATGGCAATAAGAATATAGGAAATTCCATCCTATTTTGTCTCGACTAAATTTGAACCTTTGTTTTCTTAGTTTTTTACCCACATTGGTGACTTACACTGCTAGCGGTCACGGTTTTCATGCTTTTGACATGATATACAAATTAAGAAGATTTGCTTTTTGCATTTAATTAGGAGAAAATTAATTAATTGAGAAAATAAAATTAGAAGCAGTAATGGGCAATTAGAATAGGAAATTCCACCATATTTTGTCTCGATATACTTGGGACGTCATACTTTTTCTACCTTCATTTTCTTGGATTAGACATGGGCAAAGTATATTCCAAGAGCCATATTGACAACAAGATGCTACCTCACAATTACCTTTCTTTCTTTGCTGACTCTGGAGTCTGGACCATCTCGTTATCATCAACGGGGGAATCATTATCTCCAAACCATAATCTTTTTTTTTAATTAATTAATTAATTGCATTTCCTTTCCAGGGAAACATAACAAAACTACTTTAAAAAGATTTCATTTCACTACTACTTATTTTAGCAACACATAATGTGGAGGATCCAAATGCATGTATTTCGAATCATGGCTTCACATCGATAGAGATGCTTATTGCATACAAGTGTGAACATACGTATATTTATTTATTTATCTTTAATTTCCACATGACGTAAGTTTAACGAAATACCTAATTTTTATCTTTCTTTTCAACAACAATTTAACTTTCAAGTATTTCCACATTCCAAAAATACAGTGTAGCATACGTATCAGTGGCATATCCAGGATTTAATCGAGGGGTGTCAAAATATAAATAGTTAGATACATCGAAAAGTCAAGGGGAGTTAGCTTATAGTAAATATTATCAAGAAAAATAGTATAATTTGTCGGCGAAAGGGTGTCACTTGATTCAATGTGGCTCCGCCATCGCGTATGAATAGGTATTGTCAAGTTACCAAAAAAAAAGTTTTATACATCCTTACTTGGTTGATTAAAATAGTCCATCTACCTCTTTTTCAAAACCATTCATAACAACGACTTAGAGGTTAACAAATCTTATCTCTAAGGTAAAAAATGGAAGTTCATAAACTAAATTTCTTTTATCAGCAAAAACAGAAAAGGAATTTTAAAAAAATGGGTTTTCAAGCTTATTTGCTGGAAAGGGATGGTCAGTTTGAATTTGTCTTCAATTAATATGTTGAATTTTTGTTAAGTCACAGTTTAGTAGGGATTAATATAAGAAGATGGCCCACTTGAAATGATAATACAATGTCATCTTTCTCAACCGATTTTTACTGATTTTGAGTGAATGCACTATCTTTGATAGATATATATATATGGCATATACTTCCAAAAAAGGAGGTCTATAACAATTTATAATTACTAAGCTTCTGACCAAAGATTAAGCAAATCATAATTGCGAGAAAACTGATTGATTGGACCCCTAAGGCCCTAATTGTTGTAGGTTAGAGCAAACAGTTATTGTATACCCCTGACACTATAATAAAGGCATGCTGCGTTTATACACAAGCGCTCGAATCTTCATTATGTTATGTTAGAACTTTCCGTGTATTGGAGTTCCAGTATATGTTCATACATATGTGCACCGAACTTCAGAATATTATGCTGGACCGGTCTCTATTGCAACAAAATAATGGTTCAACGACTTGGTAAACGCTGGCTATTTTTGAAGAATCAGTCCATAAACTGGCTAGCCCGTGCTAGATTTACGATTTCATAATGTTGGATCAGTTGGGCCCAGTTTCATTTTTTAGGGGGATTCGCATCTATGCCCGCTTTTTGGGTCACGTTTTAACTTATACCCGCTTTGCAAAAAAAAATGCAAGCATACCCACTTTTCGCATAAACTTCAGCATTCTAGGAGACGGGTCTGAAGTTGTTTGTAATTGTTGAACTTAAAGCATTCTACTAGCTGAAGTTTTGTTCTCTATTTGTTGTACTTAAGCATGTTTTAGCTGAAGTTTTGTCCTGGATTCAATAGTTTTGTCGTAAAGCTTTTTCAAAAACTTCAGCAGAAGATGATGAAGTTATTTAATTCATTTGTAAAAACTTCAACACTAAATAAACTGAAGTTTTGTCCTAGATTCATTAGTTTTGTCATAAAGCTTTTTCAAAAAGCTTCAGCAGAAGATGTTGAAGTTATTTAGTTCATTTGTAAAAACTTCAGCACTAAATAAGCTGAAATTTTGCACAGGGTAACAGGAGGAAGGAGGCGCCTGAAGTTGTAAAAATTAGAGTACAAGTTAAATAATTTTAAAAATATGGGTATAATTTTAAAATTAGGGCGCCCCAGAATTCTGGCTGCTTGCTTCCTGGAATTTAGCCCACTCGGCCTAACTGATTCTGTTTTTAGCTTTTTGATTTTCATGATTACAAATATTTCCCTTTTGACTCCTTGAGAATAGAGTTCCTTCGTTTATCAGTGTTGAAGAGAAAGAAAGTATGAATTTTCTATCTTACTACTTCACAGAAGACAAACTCCAGTTAGAAAAAAGTTTCATAACTATAAACTTCATTTTTTTCACCAACATGAATTACATAAGTTGATGGTAAAAAACCTTCAAAGATATGAGAGGTTGTTGTAATGATTTTTCAAGGCGTGATGGCTGTAGTATAATTTCAAAAAACTGGAGGCGAAATCTTTGATAACAAAACAATAGGAAGAGTTCAAAATAATTGAAGATATAATCTGCCTCCATTGTTTCTTGAACTAGCAATAGAAAGTAGAATATCTTGAACTGGTGCTCAGCTAAACATTGCTCCTCAATCGTTCTCTATTTCTTGCAGGTTTAGATAGGTTCCTCTGGAAGCCAAGTGAAATGAGAAAGATAAAGCTCCAGTAAATTTGACAATAACATTTTCTCTGTTTAATCAACCAACACATTTTATTTACTTTTTACACATATTTTTATAACTCAACCATGGTTAACACACACATACTCCTACCTCAACTCACCACTCATTTGATGAAAGCGTCAAGTTGGGTAGAGTTTTTTCAGAAATAATATTCGACATTCAGGCATTTGATCTGAAGTGCGAGAAGCACGTACCCGTAGGCCGTAGTTCTACAAACTCAAGCGATGGTCTAGTCTACTACTTTGTGAGAGAAATTGTAAACAGGTTGATTATATAGCTAAGGTAGGAAAGTTTTTGAAGATTTTACATGTTGGCATCAGGCATGGACGAACCACAAGTGTGCTAATATTGATGAAAAAGAAAATAAAGATAGGACTCCTAGGTGCTCTCTTTACATGGTAAATGGTAATGCAAGAGAAGAACAAATGAAGCATCAGGCTTGAACCACCACTTCCCTTTATTAATACTTTATGATCCTTCAAGACAGTCAATATAATGCTATAAGCTACTATTATTATGTTATAAGCTACACTTCTAATTTGGAGGTTCCAGTTGAAACTTCAACATAAGCATCGTTTAATTGCATTTTTTACATTTCAAACTACAAAAGAATTCTTCTACTTACACAGAGAAAGGGGCGCTATGTGCAGTATGCACGTATCATAAACAAATTTCTCAGAGGATGTTTTCTGATAGTACGGTACAGCAAGTATCTGCAGCTTTATCACCTCAAAGCTATACATTTAACCCATTAATGGTCCTCTCAATGAATACTCTGCTGCGTGTTAAGATTGTTTATACTTCCTCACATCTTTATCCTGCATCTGCTCTTTCATTCATTTACTCCTACAGCACACATCAAATTAAGGTAGCATGTCAATACAACTTCACCATACGTCCACAGTTCAGGCATCTCGCGAGCAAGTTATTTCACATACCTGTGGTGGACCTATTGAGGGAGGTTGCATTTCTGCTTCCACTGATGCCTCGGAGACTCTAGCTTCTGATTTCTCATTTGAATAACTAATGAACAAAAAACATATGAAGTTAGAATATGATGCACTTCTTCTGGTAACATCTGCATTTGTTCTGTCATCAAAGTTTGAAATACTTGAGGGCACTGCAGGTAGGTCCTGCTTATGGACCGAGAAAACACAATCCAAGTAGTAATAGCATAGAGATTAACCATTCAATAGGAAATCTGATTCATCCGGCTATCAGCCGGGGTGCACAATTTCCCTTTATGAAAATACTAAAGTGGAGTGATTGATTGGATGTAACCTAAGAGCTACCTGCCCCCAAAAAGGTCATGGACAACCTCCTTCGTTGAGAAAAAGGGAAACCATTGGGAGTTGGCATACCATATACTAAAAGACTACTGTCGGACCACCATCAATTTCCTTAACCAATGATGTTTTGAGAAAGATAAGCTTCAATGATAACCATATTGGCAACATTAGCTACCTCAAAAAGTACAGTATTTAATCATTCATGTCAGCATGCTTATAGTGCTTCCAAAATTCAGTCCTTGAATATCATGCACCAGAAAAGTAAAAAAAGTTGTGATTCAGATTTTGGAATGCTTACGTTGAGAGTATTGTAACCCAAATAAGTTCTACACAGTCGACCCAAAGAAGCCTTTGTTCAACCGGGACCACACCATATGTAATAAGATGAGCAAATGGCCACAGCTTCCAACCTGCCTGAAAAATGAGCCACATAACGGAATCTGTGTTAAGACTGCATCATGATGCATGTTTTGCTTACTAATTCACACTGAGCCTCAAACTTCATGTTGCATGATAGAAGCATGCACGCAAGAAACAGCAAAAGGAGTGATATAAACTGCTCATGAATTGACTCAAGTGACTTGCATACCAAATATCAACTTATCAACAGAACATAGGTTTAATTTGGACAAGCAAACCACTATCGAGATTCAATGAACACCCTGACTAAGAAATCTCCTCTAAAGATGCAAAACAATGTTCAATTATGTAAGAGTTATGGACCAGATGAGAGGGAAAATGCCACACAAGAATGAAGAGAAAATGCTGTGCAGCACAGTTGCAACTATATGGTCAAGGTAAACCACACAGATATATTTATAGATATGAAAACCATGACACAATAATGTCTTACGTAGTAATAAGAACCACTGCTTGATGCAAAATAAGTCTATTTATGTAAAAGTGATGCGGTAATTGAAGCAAGAGGGAAGAACAGAAGGTCTCTTCTTACAGTCAACATTGGCCAGAATGTAGCCTTCAATTCACTGAAAATGGTGAGAGGGGATTCAAAACGCAGAACGCCCAAAACTGTGTAGTAAATGCTGTTCCAAATTGCTGACCAAACAGTTTGATCAAAGGCAACCTTGACAGGAACCACCCACCAATCTTGGAAAGGAAAAAGTGCCTAAAACGAATCAGAGTGCGTTGCTTAGTCCAAAAATTTGAACCTAAAATTGCACAGCCATGAAAGTATGAAACACTTGAAAATGGCAGTACCTCACAGATCTGATAATAATAATGAGAGAGGGATCCATGAAGAGTGAATCCAACTAAGCCAGATCTCAACATACGTGTACGATCAAAGTCAAAAAGAGGCTTTCCTTCATAGCACTGCAATAAGTATAAGCAAGACTAATTAGCACTTTGTGGCAATCAACGATTTCAAGTAATACCATGGCTTTTGCAGGAACTTTCTATTCATTCCCCACTGACCTGTGCGATCCAATCCCCAAGAGAGTAAACCACTCCACTGATCACCATTTTAGCCAAAACTGGGTTTCGTTTAAGGGCTTCCTCATACGCAATCCAGTTGTGCTGAGGTGCATATCTCAATATCTCATATATGGTCCATCCCTGAGAGAGAAGGATGATGAGCTATATTATCAAGGAAGATATGTATTTGAGCATACATATACGTACTACAAATTGCTGCAGAAATTACGAGAAGTAATTCCACAATAAACGAATATGTCTCAACGTGGCGAACCCAAGTAATACAACTATAATATAAGATGATACAAGTAGAAAAGTAAACTTGTGACTGTTAAGTATAAATATATGTGATTCCAGTACTTGACAACATCGACAGGGGAAACACATCTTTTGTATTTTTCTTCCTCTTATGGATGCTAAATCATAAGATCCTAACTTCATCAAAAGTAGTTGACAACAAGAAAGTGTCAAGACCAAGAAGGTTATTATGATTGAAGAGGACCCATTCTTCAAGATTTCGAACAGCAAAAGAGCAACTAGGATGTAACAATCTTAATCCACAGTTCCATTAATAGAAAGAAATGAAATATCCAATCATGACGCACGAGGTAAGAAGGCCAATACAAATTAGACTGCATAACTGATAACACTACCAGATTCTCCAATACCAAAAGCAGATAAAAACAAACATCACACCCCGCCACTGTAAACATACATATAACTGGGACATAATAAACATAACTAGTTGTGAAAGAGTTGACGCGGTGAGAATATACCAATCCAAAAGGCACACACACACATAAAAAAAAAAAAAAGTTGTACGCGGTAGAGACATCTTTTAAAGGGTTGAAAGATTTCTCCTCTATCCTTTTTCGTGGTCTCTTAGCAGTATTTGTACCAAAAAGCTGAGTTTTTTTTTAGACAACTACTCATTTGGAAGCAACTGAATCAAAATTTGAGGACCAAAACAAAATAAAGAAAGAATCTTGCTCGGTTTTACAACTAACAAATCCCTTAAATGAGTTAAATCACGATATGTAAATGTTAATCCCCAGAAGAAGCAGCAAGAAAATACAAAAATCAAAATTTCAAACACCAAGTTGTTTAAATAATACGCACTAAACTATTACTTAGTACTTCTAAAACTAGTAAGTAGTAACTTACGTGCCAGTAATCATGGTCAATAGTGAGCAATTTAGTGATGGCAAAACTTCCAGCAGCTAAAACAATAGTTGCATTAATAGCTCTATCAATGACTCTGTCCATATCCTCTTGTTCTGATTTTCCATTAGACCCACCTGAAGAAGAACTAAACCCACCAGCAGCACCTTCAAATGATAATCTCCCTTCATTTCCAAACCCACCCACTACCTGATTTACTAAATCCATATCTCCACCTTCCGGTTCTCTTTCCAACCCAATTACGACGCCGCTTTGCTGGTCCGTAGTGTCGTTGCTTTGGACTGGAATCAGGTCGGTTTCGTTGGCTACCGAGCCCACGACGGCCCAGTCTCTTAGCTGCTGATTCTGCTGTTTGAGGCCTTTGGATAAGATTTGTGGCTTCAAAGGCTTGAAGTGGGAATAAGAAGGTTTTGGTTTGGGCTTTGGTAGAGAGAGAAAAGGCTGTGGTGAGGTCAAGCCATTGATGGTCGACATTGAAATTGGAGAGAGAAGAGTGAGAAGGGGAGGGAGGGGGGTTAGATCACAACTCACTTCAGCTTCTCTCAATCAAACTAATCAAAGAACCAAGTCTGGGTTTTTATATGAAGAGGATATAATTTGTGATCAGTTGTTTCGTGGCATAGGATAATGAAATGCGTTGACGAATCAGTAACGAATTCCATTATAAGGTGCTTTTTGACTGGTTGATTAGTGGAGGTATAGGTGATTATAGTGGAACGTAGATATTGCGTTCCTGTTTTTAATTTGCTAGCTTTAAGCCACGTAAGAGCGAACTCAACCAATAGTTGAGCATGAAATTTTGTGAACCAATTTTCTCGTATTTGAATGGAATTGAGTCTTAAAATAACGATACTTGAATCCTTTATATTTAGGACCAGTTTGGAAACGAGTTTTGTCAAGATAAATTTGGGATTTATTTGGTAAATTCATATTTTTGTTTATATTTTGACAAAATTCTAAATCTTAAACTTCAAATTCATCTTAAGGACTATGTGTGTACTATCATTTATATAATTCGAAAGCTAGACAATAAAATTATAATTAAAATTAATAGTACTAAGATTAGGGTATTTTAGAACCTTTTATTTAATTAATTAATCTCTTGTTTAAGCATTCACCAAATTTAAGTTTTGTATATCCACAAAAGTTGGCAGAGGGACACTGCACTGTATATAGGTCGATATAGAGAAGATGGGTCGAGTATAAGATATTAAAATGCTTCTATAATTTGCCTTTCAAAAATCTGGAGGTCTATGAGAGGAAAAACGAGAACAAAAATTAAATCTTACACCTATAAAGTGTACGCGACACATGAATCAATCTTTCAAATTTATATCAGTTCAATTCACATAGTCAGTTTGATTATTAGTCAAACTAATATCTAATAAAATTATAAACATCATTAGATAATAATATGATATTAGTCTTCAGACTTTTGGTCTATAGACTACACGTGGAGGCCTAATCAGTATTGGACTAATTAGTTTACTTCTATTAGAGCCTTTGATCTTTGTCGACTTGGCAGCATTTTGGACCATTGGATCTTCTAGAAGATACAGCTGTGTAACAAGAATTCTGTAGAAATTTGTTTTATTCTTTATTTTAGCCAATAGAAAATAGGACAGCTGGATAAGTTAGTTACAATAGATTCTTTTACATCTTGTATAAAGATTGTACCGTGCTAAATGAAAATATACACAGAAAATTTCACAATCTCTTTCACTGTCTTCAGATGGTGTGTTTGGTACTAAGGAAAATGTTTTTCAATTTTTTCAGGTTTGGTTAGCTTAAATGTTTTGGAAAATATTTTTTTCATCAATTCATTTTCCTCCAATTGAAGGAAAATGCTTTCCCTATTTTTTTCATCAATTCATTTTCCTCCAATTGAAGGAAAATGCTTTCCCTATCAAGAGTAGGGAAAACATTTTCCAAAACTCTTTCTCAACCTTCTCCACCCTATTTCTTACCCTCACCAACCCACCTCACACTCACCCAACCCCACCGCAACAAAAATATATATTTATTTTTACTTTTTTTTTAAATTTCTGTTTTTTTTTCCTGCACCCCTCCCTGCCCCCCGTCCCGCACACAAATTACTTTTTTTACTTTTTTTGTAATTTTTAAATTTTTGTTTTTTTTCTGCACCCCAACCCACCCTGCCCCCACTCCCGCATAAGTTATTTTTTTATTTTACTTTTTTGTAATTTTTAAATTTCTGCCCACCCACCCTCGGGAAAAAATATATTTTTTAATATATTTTCAGTTTTCTTTTTTTCATCTTTCGGTTTACAGGTTCAAATTTTACAAGTTCCAAAGTTATGAGTTTCGGAGGTTTATGTATTTCGAAGTTTATGAGTTTAGAAATTATAAAGTTTACAGGTTCGAAATTTCGCGGTTTCGAAAGTTTTGCGGTTCAAAAATTTATGAAATTTGTGGGTTCGAAAAGTTGTTGGTTCGAAAGTTTATGGCTTCATGTTTATTGTATCAAAATTATTTATGAATACTCTTGAGAAAATATTTTCCTTAATTTGTGTACCAAACACTGAAAATGAATAAAATTACTGCTTGTTTTCCAAAAAACAAAAGACATTTTCTTGAAACATATTTTCCACGAAAAATATTTTCCATCGTACCAAACACACCCAGAATCTTAGCGAAAAATCATGGAGTCTTGTAGATTGGCTGGGAAAGCCATGGTCCGCTCCACTTGTCGATTCGTTTAGGTATCTTCTTCTCTTTTTCACGTGTGTCTACGTACGTTCACATGGAATCTCTTTTTGGGGCATGAAAATAGGAAAATATTATGGACCAAGTTTCACATAAAATATCCCACATCCCCTAATTAATGTAGGCCCTGAGATGGGGTCCAAAACGTGACCTGAAAAAGGTTGGGAGAGTAAATTTAGTTCACATATTTATGGTTGTGCCTCTTACAATAGTTCCTGTATTTATGTGGATAAGAAAGCCTGTCATGTTCAGAGATTAAGACCATCAAATAATTCGGACCAATTATTGTGGGCAAGAAAGTTACTCCATCGACTAAATTATTTCTAATTAAATATTTAACGTGAAGAGTAAGAAGACTTTTTAGGGAATGTGTATAGAGGTTATTTTGTAAAAACAAATTGAATTCTTTCTTGATTACATAACTGGACACTTATTTTGAACCAAAATAAAAAAAAGAATCTGATCACAAAGGGAGTACAATTTTATTTTAGATTATGCAATGAGACAATAACAGTCGGCTGCCCTTTAATTTAAACCATGCAACAACGCTGAAATCGAATATCCTTAAGCTGTTTTCTTGAGGCTAAGGATTTTCAGAAATCATGCATCAGTCTTCGGTCAAACTGAATTACTAGTATAGTTCATCACTTTTCATTCTCAAATGCCTATATCCTACTTTTTTACATTCGTTTGCTCATTAATTAAGACTTATATTGCCTTATCATCGCAGGTTGTGTTAATTTATGTTTCTAGCTCAATGGGTGTAAATTGTAATTATGTATGATTCACGGAATCATGGTAAATAAATGAATCATATATCTCTATTGTATTTTTTAAGTTCATTGTACTGTAGAGTTGAGGTCCAGCTTCCTAATTAAAGTAAAGAATTAACCCAAAAAACAGTAAAGAATTAACCCAAATAGCCACCCACCTCACCACTTAAACTAAAAATAGACGGCGAATCTATAATATATGCATAATTTATGTATTACATGTGTATAATTGTATATAATAAATATATAATCTATGTATATAGCTAGAAAAAGTAAACATTTGATATGACCGACTATTTATTTGAGAATCCCTTATAATTATGTGTAACTTTGTATTTATCAGATATGTAGGCTGTACTAGCATATGTTTTTCTCCCAAAAAAAAAAAAAAAATTCCAATCACATCCAATAGCTTATTATTGTCCTAGAGTAAAACCATATCTCATCTGCATAAGATAACATGTATAATTAGTGCATGTTTGGCAAGTCATCTTGTAATTGGGTGTAATTACGCATATTTGTTTGATCAAGTAATTATTTAATTAACATATAATTGAGTGTAATTAAGAGAGGTAATTTTACTCTCTAATTCTCAAAGGGGGCTGAGAATTACTGGTAATTACATGCTGTAATTACAAAAATTAAAAGTTAAGATTTAATAAATATATGCTTTTATAATTGACGGAAAAAACTAGTGTTGTTTCGACTTACAGACGGATCATAGTGAATTAAAAATTCTAATTTATTTTCACTAACTATATGAAACAAGTGATAGAAAAAACAAAAGACGATTGAAGCAATAGTTTAATGTACAATCATGAATCATCTAACAAGATAAAGGTTGTTTTGTTGACAGTCTCCCTCTACACTCACATCTCTTACTTCTATTAATTATTTGTAATTTGCTTTAAAAATTTATTTTTAAAAATATTTACAGCTATTTATCTGTATATCGAACCTTTACATGAATTTATCTTATTGTTTTTGCGCATAATCATTAATTTATTTAGTATCTTATATTCATGTAAGTAATTATTATAGATCATATTATGCAAAAGTTGTTTTTTTACAAATTTAGCGCCACCTTTAGCGAGCATTTGGACATATATTTGGTTGAAACTTGACAAAAACGTTTTTGAAGTTGTGTTGAAAAATAATTTTGAAAATTGAAGTTGTGTTTGGACACGTATTTTATTCGCAAAAATATTAAAATTTTGTGAGCGGAAGAAATTTTCACCCAAAAACTTACCCAAAACAATTTTTGGAACTTGAAAATTTTTCTTCACATTTTATTTTAAAATTGATCATATTCCATAAACAAATAATATTTTTTTTATGAAACACGGCCAAAATCCATATCCAAACGGGAATTTAATTTTCCTCAAATGAAGCATATATTTTATTAATAATGTGTGATAACCCTCACTATAATCCTTCGTTGTATTTGTATACGGTACCCGATTTTACTATTTGGTCGAGATAGGAATATTACGTCGAAGAGGTAGGACGTCGAGTCCGAAATTGAAGCCTGTTTTCAGATCGAGGTCGACGTCAATCAAGGCCAGAAAGAGACAAACTCTGAGTAATATCGTCATAGCTTCATAATGGAAAGTGCGAGGTATCCGCGATTGGTCGAGAATCGTGGCGTGGATTTCGGAACATATCAAATATATGGCGGTTAATCAGCTGTTAATACGATTTCCTACTATAATTAGAAGTGTACCTTAATTAGGACTTCTCTGCTATATAAAGGAGAATTCTATTCATTTGTAACCATCATATCTCACTGAGAAAAATATTTACTATCGTTTCTTTCTAGCTATTCATTTAAATTGTTGTTCGTCGGAGTAGTTTTGTTATGTACCGTTCTTGCTATATCACCTCAAGACCACTTTAATTCGAGGTCGAGGTTTTGCTTACACACTGGATTGATTTATTTTACAGTCTAATTCATCTATTTATTCTCTTGTTTATCAATTGGTATTGGACGAAATCACATATCCTTAAAACCACAATATAAGTTTAATTGTTATCCAAATTTTAGGGTAAACAGTTTCACGCCCACCATGGGGCTATGGATAATAGTGATTATTCAATACTGATTATGATAACGCACACTATTCTACGCTTGTTCTTGTCAAGTATTTTTGCTTTCAGGTTAAAACATGTCAAACTCACAAAACACACCCTCACATGGCGACAATAGCCTCGGATTTCACGGGGAAAACGACAATGTAATTGCTCCATGAGTCGAGGTGCCACAAGCTGATTCGGGGGAGCACCGATTGCCAACCCGGTCGACGTGAGTTCGCACGTTGCTTTGAATGCGGACCTGGGCGCGGACCCCGAAGGGAGTGTACGTAGAGAAGGTCGATCTGGTGGCCAAGGTGCATAAGGCAGAGGAGATGGAGAAGTTAGTCTCCAGGTAATATTTGAGTGCACCGCCAATTTTGAAAGGAATGGATTCGAAAAAATTTGTACATAAGTCATTTCCCCCAAGTACGGCTCCGAAGCCCATACGAAAAAAGTTCTGTATGCCGGATATACCTAAGTACAATGGAACCACCGATCTCAATGCGCATGTCACCTCCTATACATGCGCCATCAAAGGTAACGACTTGGAAGATGATGAGATCGAATATGTTTTATTGAAGAAGTTCGGAGAGACACTTTCGAAGGGGCATTTGGTACCACTATCTACCGCCAAATTCCATCGATTCATTTGCCATGTTAGGAGACTCTTTCGTAAAGGCACATGCTAGGTCCATGAATGTTACGACAAGGAAGGATAATGAAATGTTGAGGGAGTTCGTTCCCGATTTCAAATGGAACGCATGGAGTTGCCACCGGTCACAGATGATTGGGTCGTTCAATCTTTCGCTCAGGGGTTGAATGAACGAAGTTCGATAACATAAATTTGATTGAATATCCAGCGGTGACTTGGACCGATGTACATAATCGGTACCAATCGAAGATCAGGGTCGAGGATGACCAATTAGGAACTCCTTACGGTTCAGTATATCCAAATAGGTCCGCAGCTAAAAACCAGAGGGACGTCGATAGAGAGCCACGGTCGAACAAAGACCTATATCAGTAGTACGTCGCAGATCGCCGTAACAGCGACCCGGGACGCAATTCCGCCCGAATTGATCGAAGAAGTGATCGAGGACAGAATTCTCGGGGACTTATGAGCAAAAGTGGTTTTGATAAGTATGTCGATCCTACAGAGGCACCTTATAATTTTAGTGTCGACGCATCGGGCATTGTATCAGCAATTGGAAGAATCAAAGATACTAGATGGCCCAGACCGATCCTTCCCAAAGAAACCCCAATTTGATGTGTAAATATCATGGCACGCATGGTCACATGACCGAAGATTGCTGGTAACTAAGGGAGGAGGTAGCCCATCTATTCAACGAGGGACACCTTTGAGAGTTCCTAAGTGATCGAGGCAAGAATCATTTCAGAGAAAGGGACGCCAACACGAAAAATGAACAAGAGGAGCCGCAACATGTAATCCATATGATCGTCAGCGAGGTCGATATTCCACAGGGGCCCATATTCAAACGCACTAAGGTATCGATTACTAGGGAAAAACGGACCCAAGATTATGTGTTAGAAGGCACTGTATCATTCAACGACGAGGAAGCAGAAAGAATTTCTCAACCTCACAACGACGCTATGGTAATTTCTATCTTATTAAATAAAGTTCAAGTTAAGCGTGTTTTAGTGGATCCAGGTAGCTCGGCAAATATCATCCGATCAAGGGTCGTGGAGCAACTCGGCCTACAAGATCAAATCGTGCCCGTAGCTCGGGTCTTGAACGGTTTTAATATGGTCAGCGAAACAACTAAAGGAGATATCATCCTACCGGTGAACATGGCTGGAACTATCCAAGATACCAAGTTCCACGTAATCGAGGGCGACATGAGGTACAACGCCCTACTCGAGAGGCCTTGGATTCACAATATGAGGGCGGTCCCTTCGACTCTCCACCAAATGATGAAACTCCCAACGTCGGATGAGGTGAAAACGGTATATGGGGAGCAGCATGCTGCAAAGGAAATGTTCGCAGTCGATGAGGTAATACCGATATCGGCACTAAAAACATCGAAATGAACGGACATCAAAAGGAAACAAGAAGCCAAATAGAAATCACAGCCACCGGGCTCAACTGAATCGGGGAAGCAGAAAATAGAGGGAGAAGAAGACAAAGATTATTGGACTCCTCGAACCTTCATTGTTCCCGAAGACTCCGACGCCACCAAATCAACAATCGAAGAGCTGGAATAGGTTATATTGATCGAGTACATCTCCGAGCGCAAGGTATACCTGGGAACGGGGTTAACTCTCGAGCTCAGGAAAAAACTTATTAAGTTTCTTACCGATAACATAGATTGTTTTGCTTGGTCCCACTCAGACGTGACAGGGATCCCACCCGGAGATAATAACACACCGACCGAGTCTGGATCCAAAGTTCAGGCTAGTGAAGCAAAAGAGAAGGCCCCATTCTGAGGTAAAGCATGCATTCCAAGGACGAGGTAAATAAACTTCTCAAAATAGGATCCATTTGGGAAGTAAAATATCCTGAATGGTTAGAAAACGTAGTCGTAGTCCCTAAGAAGGGGAACAAACTTAAAATGTGTGTAGATTATAAGGATTTGAACAAGGCATGCCCCAAAGATTCTTTTCCTTTGCCTTACATCGATCGCATGATCGACGCCAGCCACGAGATCCTTAGCTTTCTCGACGCCTATTCCGGGTACAATCAAATTCAAATGAACCCAGAAGACCAAGAAAAGACTTCATTCATCACCAAGTATGGAACATATTGTTATAACGTAATGCATTTTGGCCTAAAAAACGCAGGGGCTACCTACGAACGCCTAGTAAATAAAATGTTCGAAGAACAAATAGGTAAGTCAATGGAAGTATATATTGATGATATGCTAGTTAAGTCCCTGCGCGCAGAGGACCATTTGACATATTTGCAGGAAACATATAAGATATTGAGAAAATACAACACAGAGCTCAACCCCGAGAAATGTGATTTCGGGGTAGGATCGGGGAAGTTCCTTGGCTTCATGGTGTCTAATCGGGGGATCGAAATCAACCCCAATAAGATCAAGCTATCGAAGACATCAGTTTCATGGACTGTGTTAAAGTCGTACAAAGGCTGACAGGGCGAATAGTCGCCCTAGGTCGATTCATCTCATGATTTTTGGATCGGAGCCATATGTTCTTCTCACTACTCAAAAAGAAGAACGACTTCGCCTGGACCCCGGAATGCCAGCATGCGTTGGAGGAATTGAAACTATACCTCTCGAGCATTGCTTCATACTCCAAAGGCAGATAAAAAGCTCTACTTATACTTAGTAGTCTCGAAAATTGAGATAAGTGGTGTCCTAGTTCGAGAGGAACAAGGTATGTAGTATCTTGTTTATTATGTAAGTCGAACTCTAGGAGAAGCAGAAACTAGATATCCACACTTAGAAAAATTGACACTTGCTCTAATAAGTGCCTCTAGGAAGCTAAAACCATATTTTCAATGTCACCCAATATGTGTATTAACCACTTATCCACTTCGTAATGTTTTACATAAGCTCGAACTATCGGGCCGATTGGCCAAATGGGTCGTAACAGTGGGTACGATATCGAATATAAACCCCGAACGTCCATCAAGTCTCAAATTTTGGCAGACTTCGTGGCTGACTTCACACCTACCTCGTACCCAAAGTTGAAAAGGAACTTTTATTAAAATCGGGTACATCATCGGGGATGTGGACGCTTTTTACGGACGACGCTTCGAATGTGAAGGGGTCCAGTCTAGGCATCGTTTTGAAGTCGCCCACGGGGGATAACTATCAAAACTTCTAAGTTGACTAACAATGAGGTCGAGTACGAGGCCATGGTTGCAGGTCTCGAACTAGCTAAAAGCTTGGGAGTGGAAGTCATCGAAGCCAAATGCGACTCCTTGCTGGTAGTAAACCAAGTAAACAAAACCTTCCAGGTTCGAGAGGATAGAATGCAAAGGTATTTGGACAAGCTGCAAGTGAATTTACACCGTTTTAAAGAATGGACTTTGAAACACGTACCTCGAGAGCAGAATAGTGAAGTCGATGCCCTTGCAAATTTGGGATCATCAGTTAAGGATAACGAAATCGGCTCGGGGACTGTCATTCAACTCTCAAAATTTATGAACGAAGAAGGTCACGCTGAGATAAACTCCACAAGCTTAACGTGGGATTGGAGGAATAAACATATTGAGTACTTGAAAATAGAAATCTCTCATCGGACCCTAAAGAATCGAGGGCTCTACGAACAAAAGTTGCTCGATTCACATTGGCTGAAGATGGAACATTGTACAGAGGGACGTTCGACGGACCGTTAGCAGTGTGCTTGGGACCAGGGGACACCGATTATGTCCTTTGAGAAGTTCACGAAGGTACTTGTGGGAACCACTTCGGAGCCGAATCACTAGTTCACAAAATTATCATAGCAGGATACTATTGGGAGTATGGAAAAGGACAGTAAGGAGTTTGTTCGAAAATGTGATAAATGTGAAAGGTACGCACCGATGATCCACCAACCCATAGAACAACTTCATTCGGTCCTATCCCCATGGCCATTCATGAAATGGGGGATGGACATCGTCGGCCCTCTATCATCGGCCCCAAGTAAAGCTAAATTTATTTTGTTTATGAATGACTATTTCTCTGAATGGGTTGAAGCACAGGCCTTTGAGAAGTCATGGAAAAAGAAGTTATAGACTTCATCTGGGATCACATCGTATGCCGATTCAGGATACCTGCCGAGATTGTATGCGACGACAAAAAGCAATTCATCGGTAGCAAGATAACAAAGTATCTCGAATATCACAAAATAAAGAGAATCTTATCGACACCATATCATCCCAGCAGAAATGGGCAAGCCAAATCGATGAACAAAACCATCATTCAGAATCTAAAGAAAAGGTTGAACCACGCCAAGGGAAAATGGAGAGAAATTCTACCCGAAGTCCTTTTGGCATATCGAACAACATCGAAGTCCAACATGGGGGCAACCCCGTTCTCCTTAGTATATGACTCTGAAGCCTTGATTCCAGTCAAAGTCGGGGAACCCGACGCCAGATTTTGGCACTCAATAGAAGAATCAAATCACGAGGCAATGATTACTAGCCTTGAACTATTGGATGAAAAATGAGAAGCCATCCTCGTCTGAATGGCCGATCAAAAACAATGCATCGAAATGTGTTATAATTGAAGGACCAACCTTTGCCACATCAGACTCGGGGACTTGGTCGTGCGGAAAGTCACCATCAATACTCGAGACCCTAATGAAGGAAAACCCGGCCCAAATTAGGAAGGGCCTTAGCAAGTCCTCGATATCGTCGGAAAGGGATCTTACAAGCTAGGCATGATAAACGGCGAGTAACTACCAAATAATTGGAACATCTCATTCCTCAAGCGATATTATTGTTAAGGTATGACCTTCTCCTTTTTCATTTACATTTTACACTAACTTATTTTCAGGCGTCCGAGCAAAGGTATCGAAGTTATCATCAAGCAGAAAGATATTAGGACCCTAAAGCATGCGTTGCACTATTTTTCCTTCGACCGGTTTTTATCCCGAATGGGTTTTTCCAGCAAGGTTTTTAACGAGGCAACCATTGTTCGTGCTGCCTTAGAGTATCCGAGGTCTCCTTACAATCAACCTCGAATACTGGGGGACATCACCCTCAGATGTTTTATTTTCAAGGAAAAATACTTCATGTCATAAGGGTCTCTATAGGAAAACTTTGTAATGGACCAAACGGTTGAATGAACTGTATCCGTATAGATTAGTTGATCCCCAATGGAAAAACATGCACGCATGTATGAACTATTCATAGAAGTACTTTTCCTTATCAAATATCTTGTGCCTAAACAAAAAAATTCTACTTTACAAGCTCCATACTTATCATTTTCTATGAAAAATGGCTCAAGTGCCCAAGTGCAATTACACCTCGAATAATCAACCCCCTACTCGGGGACTGCCGCCAAAAATTGACATGTTCGAATTATCTAAACTCGAAACTGTAAGACCTCAAAGAGGCATCACACGATTTATAGGCCAAGGCCATCATTCTCGGGGAAGTGTTACTGGGAAATAAGCCGAAGAGGCATACCCAGAGGTTACGTCTAGATTAACGCGGCTCGAAGACGTCTGAACCCCGTAATAAAACAGGCCTTTGAATTATTTGAAAATCAGTTTTAAAAGGCTACCCTCGGCAAAATAATCAAAGGGCTTCGATAATATCAGCCCTCGAAAAACCTTAAGAGGTATCGAATTATTTAAATACAAACTTGTGCCAAGGCATAAAAAGCAAAAGGGGTTCGATCAATATTAAAACCTCAAAAAATCCGATGGGTAAAAAATTCATGCTAAGGAATAACAAGATTTTATAAAGTCTTTAAGCCGAAAAGGGGAAAAATTTGTTATTTTGAGGCCATACCGGTCCGATTCAAAGAGCCTAAGGGCCAATACATTTAGAGTTCGAGACCACGTTGTTGGCCCAAGAAAGGGATACATTTTGAAGATGGACAAAGGAACTCAGAAATGAACCAGGTCCATCACTGGCAGACATAGACACAAGTAGAGTCAAAGGCACGTGAGGTGAACATGAGGAGATAAACGAAATCTAGTAAAATAGAGATATCTCCTGATCGAAAAGATTGAAAAAACAATTAGGAGAAGACTCCTTATTCAGTAAGAACAGAATCTAAGATAAGGAAAGATTTGAGGAGTTGAGATTACTAGAACTCTTCCACCAAGGAAGAGTTGCATTAGAACTCTAATTAATTCCTTATCTACTAATCCTATATATTGCAAATTGTTCTTATTGTATAGGTACGCACAAACGCAGATGTTAAGCAAGAATTGAGAACAAAATTAGCAAGGAAATTTTGCAAATAGTTCGTGTGAAATTTGAGTGTGCGAATTTTAAGCTACTTGAACCAGCTAGAAGAACCAGTTCCAACTGTTGTCTTTTAGTATAGTTTATTTGTAGTAGGTGGTTTTAACTTGTACCTTTTCAGCTTTATCTAGAAGCGTCTGTAATAGGTACGTTGTGTTTCAAGTTATAGCTAACTTGGAGTTTGTCGCAAATAGCTGGAGGCTAGTTTGCTACAAGGGATTAGAGGTAATCCTAGGTTTACAAAAGAGTTTTTGTAAATGATGTTTTGGCTCACTGATTTATTAAATAGTTTTGGGAAAATCCTACTGGGAAGTAGGTCATGGTTTTTTACCTTTTGAGCCACGTGTTTTCCACGTAAAAATCTTTGTGTTCTTTAATTTCTGTATTTATTATTCCGCAAATAGTAGGAGTTGGAACACATAGAAGAACTTGGGCCTTCTATAACAAGTGCACGCGAAAATTGGACACCACACAAATCACCCCCCCCCCCC
>ML298015.1:0-12930 GCA_005239495.1 Nicotiana undulata | reverse complement strand
GTAGTGAAGAAAAATGGATACCCGTCAAAATACCCCCCCCCCCCTCTTGTGTGGTTTGAACGTATAAAATATCAATTGGTATAAAAAAGGGTTATCCTTGAAGAGGCTAACACCTTAGGAGAAGATCAAGATGAGTGCACCACCTGGAAACTGGGAAGGACAATCAATTGCTAGGTCTTCACTCTTTAATGGCCAGTACTAATCCTAGTGGAATAACAGGATAAGAGACCATATAATCGGAGAAGACTACGAGCTATGTGACATTGTTACTGATGGTCTTTTGGCCATCATGAAAAAGAATGCTGAAGGAGTAGATGTGCCAAAGACAAGAGCTGACTGCACTGCTGAGGATTTGAGAAAGTGGGAAAAGAATGCTAAGGCCAAGAAGTGGCTTGTGTAGGGACTTGGTCCAGACGAGTACAACAGAATTCAAAGTTGTACCACTGCTAAAGAAATTTGGGACACTTGGCAAGTTGCTCATGAAGGAACGGCTCAAGTGAAGAGGTCTAGAGGTACTCTACTATATTCTAAGTATGAGAATTTCTCTATGAAGGAAGGAGAGACCATTCAATAGATGTATACAAGGTTCACCACACTAACTAATGAACTAAAGTCTCTTGGAAGGACTCTTCTTGAAGAAGACAAAGTTGAAAAGATTCTGACAAGGGTTCTGCCAGTTTCTTGGGAAAGCAAGATCACTGCAATTTAGGAATCTAAGAACATTGAAACTCTTAAACTGGATGAGCTGATTGGAAGTCTCACTGTCTATGAAATTAGAAGGCAGACCATGAAGATGGATGCACCCAAGAAGGAAAGGAGCCTGGCACTCAGAATCACTGAAGGAACTGATTTGGATGAAGATGAAATGGCTATGATCACCAAGGATTTCAAGAAATACCTTATGATAGGAAAAGGTTCCTCAAGAGGTGGAAATTACAACAAGACAAGGGTACCGAAAAAAACAACTAATGAGGGCTGCTACAAGTGTGGGAATACCGATCATCACATCAAGAACTGCCCTCAATGGGAAATTGAATGGAAGAACGAAAGATCTGAACGAAGGAACCGGAAGAAGGAACATTCATCCCAAGAAGAACAAAGGATCAACAAAGGCTATGGTTGCTGTTTGTAGAGAAAGTTCATATGAGGAATCAGATGATGAAGATGGAGATGAACAAGCACTTATGGTAATTGGCGAATCTCATGAGGAATCTGAGGTAAGTATAATTCATCTCAAAGACAAGATTAAGTTTTTGTCTAAAGAAAAACTCTCTGAATTAAAGCTTGATTTTATTGATGAATCTGAGGTAATAAACAAGGAAAAGGAACAAATGTCTAAGGATTGTGTAATTTTAAAAGCAAAGTGCAAGAACTTGGAACTCAGAGTCAGTGAGACTGTGAGTGAAAATAATGCTCTAAAGAACCAGGTTCATACATTTGAAGCAAATGTCCTAGAGTTAAAATCTGAAAATCTAAAACTGAAACTAGGAACCAGTAAGAAGATAGCTGACAACTCTCAACTCACCTTAGAAGAAAATGTAGGTAAACTAAAAGATGAGTTGTATAGGAAGGATGAACATGTAAGAGTGTTGAAAGAGGAACTAGGCAAGGTCAAACATGAACTAGACAGAACTTGTAAATGGAACAGATCCTCCGATGTTTTGACATGGCTATAGGAACATCATAGTAGCAATAGAAGAGGACTTGGATTTGGGAATCAGCTTCCTATGTGGGATCCTAAAAGAAAGTACCTCACTCTTTCTGAGAACAAAATTTGTACCTATTGTGGTAAGACCGATCACTATAAAAATGAATGTGATGCAAAAGAAAAAGCCAGTCAAAAGAACAAAAAATTTTGTTCAAGGGAAGAATTGGTTGCCAAGTTGGGAGAATTTGATTCATCCTTTTGCTTATAGAAAGGGACCCAAACTAGTTTGGGTTCTTAAGACTAACCCTTGATTTCATTTTGTAGGTTCAAGTGAAGGGGAGCAGCCAAATATTCAAAGCACATGACTGGCAACAAGGACCAGTTCCTTTCACTTGAGGATATCAAAGGAAGAAAAGTCTCCTTTGGAAATGGAAAGAAAGATGAAATCATTGGGGCTGGTAAGGTAGGTAAGAATGACACTCATTCCATTGATAATGTATACTTGATAGACAGCTTGAAACATAGCCTAATCAGTGTGCCACAACTGTGTGATAGAGGTAACCTGGTAGCATTCACCTCTACAGAATGTTTTGTGATAAATCTTGCCACTGACAAGATTGTTTTGCAGGGAAAAAGAGTGAACAATATATACACTATAGATCTGTCCACACTTTCAGAAAATGAACTAACCTGCTTAAGTGTGTTGGACAGTGATCCGCTCCTTTGGCATAAGAGACTTGGACATGCAAGTCTAAGTCAACTCAACAAATTAGTCTCCAAGGACTTAGTGATAGGACTGCCTAACATTAAGTTCAAGGAAGACAAAGTTTGTGAGGCTTTTGTAAGGGGGAAGCAATTAAGATCCTCTTTTAAATACAATAAAGTGGTAAGTACCACCAGAACGATGGAACTGGTTCATATGGATCTTTGTGGTCCAATGAGAACATTAAGCAGATGTGGTAAGAGATATGTTATGGTGCTTGTTGATGATTATTTTAGATTTACCTGGACATTATTTCTAACATCTAAATATGAGGCATTTGACATGTTCACTTATTTTGTTAGAAAAATTTAAAAACAATTAGGAAATCAACTTGCATCAATTAGGTCTGATCATAGAACTCAATTTGAAAATGCTAAATTTGCTGAATTTTGTGATGAGCATGGCATAGATCATAATTTTCTGCTCCTAGAACTCCACAAAAAAATGGAGTGGTTGAAAGAAAGAATAGGACACTTGAAGAAATAGCTAAGACTATGCTTCTTTCTAGTAAACTTCCCCATAGCTTTTGGGCAGAAACTGTTAATACCGCATGCTATATCATAAATAGGTGCATGACTAGACCTCTTGTAGAGAAGACTCCCTATGAGCTACTTAAAGGGAGACAACCAAATATATCCCATCATAGGGCATTTGGTTGCAAGTGCTTTGTGCACAACAATGGTAAAGACTCCCTAGGTAAGTTTGATCCCAGAAGTGATGAGGGAGTATTCTTGGGATATTCTTCACATAGTAAAGATTATAAAATTTATAACAAAAGAATTATGTGTGTTGAAGAAAGTGTACATGTAGTTTTTGATGAAACTATTATTCACAGGAACAAGATGATGAAGCAATTGGGCTAGCTAGAAACTCATATGAAACCACAGCCCAGACTGAAACAACACTGGAGGATGGAATAGGTGATGGAATAGGTTCATCCATCCCGGGTAACATGATGGGGGAATAGAACAAAATAATTCCCAAACTTCATTGGAATCTGTGCCTGAACCTGTTTCACAACAACAAAGCATTGAAGGAACTTCAAGGAGTAACCAGTTGGTTGTGAAATCCTTACATATATCAAAGTTCTCACCCTATTGAGAACATTATCACTGATCCAACCTCCGAAATCAAAACCAGATCTTCTTTAAAGAATCGTTGTGCTTTTGATGCTTTCTTATCTCTTATTGAACCTAAAAATGTTGCTGAGGCTTTGCAGGATGCATACTGGTAAATGCAATGCAAGATGAACTCAACCAATTTGAAAGGAGTCAAGTTTGGCATCTGGTACCAAGACCCTTGGATAGATTAGTAATTGGAACTAAGTGGGTTTTCAGAAATTAACTTGATGAAGATGGATTAGTGACTCGGAACAAGGAAAATTGGTGGTTCAAGGATATATTCAGGAGGAAGGCATAGACTATGATAAAATGTTTTCTCTAGTGGCAAGGCTGGAAGCAATAAGACTCCTCATAGCCTTTGCTGCTTACATGAAATTCACCCTTCACCAGATGGATGTCAAGAGTACCTTCCTAAATGGCTATCTAAAGGGAGAAGTGTTTGTCAAGCAACCTCCAGGGTTTGAAAACAATGAGAATACTGATCACGTGTACAAGCTTGACAAGGCACTGTATGGACTCAAGCAAGCTCCTAGAGCATGGTATGAAAGATTATTAAAATTCTTGCTTGAGCATGACTACAAGAGAGGTAAAACTGATAGCACTTTATTCTTGAAAGAAAAAGGTAAAGATCTCTTGGTAGTTCATATATATGTAGATTGCATAATCTTTGGAGCAACTACTGATAAGCTAAGTAAAATATTTGCTAAACTAATGGGGAGTGAATTTGAAATAAGCATGATATGTGAGCTTAATTTCTTTTTAGGCTTACAAATTAAATAAAATTCAAATGAAACTATGATACATCAACAAAAGTATGTAAAAGAGTTGCTTAAAAGGTTTAAATGGAAGATTCCAAGGAAATTGACACTCTTATTGCAACAGCCACAAAATTGGATATAGATGAACCTGGTTCATCTGATGATCAAAAGTTGTATAGGGGGATGATTGGTTCATTGTTGTATCTCACTGCTAGTAGACCTAACATTATTTTCAGTGTAGGACTTTGTGCAAGATTTTAGGCTAATCCAAAGGAATCCCACTTGACTGTCGTGAAGAGAATCTTGAGATACCTAAACGACACCACTGATTTGTGTCTTTGGTATCCAAAAGGTAGTAACTTTAATCTTGTGGGATATGCTGATGCTGACTATGCAAGTTTTCTAGTAGATAGAAAGAGAACCTCAGGTATGACACACTTTCTTGTTCATGCCTTGTGTCTTGGACCACTAAAAGGCAGAATTATGTAGCACTATCTACTGTTGAAGCTGAGTATGTGGTTGCAGCCTCATGTTGTGCTCAACTATTGTGGATTAAACAACAATTGATGAATTTTGAAATCGATGTTGGATGTATCCCTATCTTTTGTGATAACACTAGTGCTATCAGTATGACAAAGAACTCCGTTCATCATAAACGAACAAAGCACATAAGTGTTGTACATCACTTTTTAAGGGACAATTATGAGAAGGGATTGATCACTATAGAGTTTTGTGCTACTGATAAACAGATTGCTGACATCTTTACAAAAGCACTGAGTAGAGATCATTTTGAAAGGAACAGGTTAGAGTTAGGGATGATTAAGATCACCTAATTGAACCAGTTCAGAATGTACATGCATTGTTTATTATTATTTTTGGCTAGAAAATCTAAAACTTGTGTAAATAATCAGATTAATTGCTACTCAGTCTCATACTGTAAATAGTATACTCCTATGCCATGTTTTGATATGACTCACTGGTTGCAAATGAAAATTTCTCTATTGTTGAAAATTGAGACATGATCAAGAGGATTCTTAAGTGATGAACCTGATTCATCAGTGCTGGTTCGTCTGAAAGGTGAGGTATGTGTTCTACACTCTGCACATTTTGAAATACTAATATTTAAATCATGAGCAGAAGTCTACCCAAGTCCAAAATCTTTTAAAGTCTATCCTATAAAGATTTGAATTAGTTCTGCTTCAACTGAAGAATCCCCACCGTATTAAAACACCTAGATCATAGGGAAAGTGTAACCGTCATTCAAAATGAAAGTTGTAGACTAATTAGATTTCTAATTGACCTAAAAAGATGTCGTTGTGTATTAATTACAGTTCCCCTTTTAAATCCCTCATCGTCATCTCTGAAAATTCTCATTATCTCTGAAACCGTCGAAACCCTTTTATCTCTCTCTGCCTTTGAATTCAATCTTTTTATTTCATCACTAAGCCTTAAACACTATGTCTAATCCCTGGAACAATCCTGGTACTCCAACAGCCCCTACTCCATCCTCGTCTTCTATAACCCCCCCAATATAGTTCCACCCTTCCTCAACCTAGCTCCACCTATCCTCAACCCAGTTCTAACCCCGAACCCAGAAAAAAAAGATTTAAAATGCTCGCTAAAAATATAGTGGCCAATGGTGCTTTAGCGAGAAAACTAAATGCCAAGCTCTAAGCAAGCCAGGCTCAAGAATAAAAAAATTCGAGCGATTCCTTTAAATCATCGACTGAGGGGGAAGGAACGAGATCTTCTGATTTTGAATAGGTATCTTTTGTACCAAAACCTACTTCTGAGGGTGTTTCTGATATTGCTGAAAATTTTGAAACTAGGTTTATTGTGGTTGGGTCTGTGATAGATGTGGAATTGCCGGAGCAGAGAAAGAGAGGTAGTAAAAACAAAACTAAAAAAGAAAAGGAGAAAGAGGGAGTAAGGAGTAAAGAGAGGGGAAAAGGGAAAGATGTGGCTGATTCTTCACCCACCTGTGGGCTATTTATGGAGCTGAGCCAAAAAATGTTGAAGAAGGTGGCAATAAGGTAGGGGGAAGTGAATCAGGAGAAGCCGCTGAAGGGTTAGTAAATCTGGGAAAGCACATAGATGAAACTGGTTCATCTACCTGAGGAAACCCTGGCGGATCTGCTGAAAAGTTAGGTGACATTTACAATCCAAAGAGGAAAAGAACTCCTAAAGCTCAAACTTCTCGGACAACAAGAGCAAATAAGAAAAGAAAAGCTGCTCCTTCTGAGAGTTCTGATATTCCTTTTCCAAGAGGAAGAAATACAAGGAGCAAGCTAAAGCAAAGTGAGGAGGAGCTGCAGAGAGCTTTAGCGGAGAGCAAGAAGAAGAAGCTGGAGAAAGGGAAAGAAAAAGTAGTTGAGCCTATGGAGGTGGTTGAGCCTATGGAGGTTGTTGAGGTAGATGAGATGGACCTGGTCCATCAAAATGAAAAAATGGCAGAGGTAGAGGTTCAGAACCCTAAGCCCAAGAAATCCAAGACTTCCTCAAAGAAGTATTCATCTGTTTCTAAAACTGTTGAACCCTCTATGTTGGCTAGGCGAACCAGGTCTGCAGTAAAAGCCAAACAAGTGAAAATTACTGAAGAAGATGATTGGAGTGAGGAAGAGGAGATTGAGTCTGATGGTGAGAATTATAAGTTGACAAAGTTTGGTAAACGAACAATTCTGAAGGGAAGGTTGTTGAAGGATTTGGAAGAAGAAGGAATGATATTGCTGCTGGAGAAGCTTGAGATACAGGGCTGGAAGGACATGGTCCTTCGGTTGGATGGGAGACTGGCCAGAAATGAAATTGTGGAGTTCATAGCCAACGCTGAGATCAAAGATGGCAGAGTCACCAGCGTTGTGAAGGGGGTCCAAATTTCTTTTGATGCCAAAGAATTGGATGAAATCCTTGGCATTCCCTCTAAAAGTATGATGACTACATTAGGCAGAAATGGCCAAGTCTGGATTCTCTTCCACCTGCCCTGGTGCTCACAAGGAAGTTCTGTTACAATGAGTAAGAGAGTGAGCCCAAGGCAGTCTATAAGAGCGAAATTAATCCACCCCACAAGATGATCTTTGAATTTATCAACAAGTGTGTGTTGCCACGGCAGGAAAGGAGGCACACTGCAAATTACATGGATTTGTTTTGATGGAGTTCCTGGATAGTGGGAGGCATATAAACTATCCTTGATTCATAATTTGGCTTTTGGACAGAGTTGTCAATGGCTCCAAATCCCATGCGATTCCATATGGCTTCATTCTTACTACTGTACTTGCTCATTACAAGGTGACACTGAAGAAGGCGGAGATGGACACAAGCAAGGACCACTTTGGAATCAATACTCTTTTATCTTGTGATAATGAGGTTAATGTCATCCCAAATGAACCTGGTTCATCGAAAAGGACACTTGTAAACAGCAAAGTCAGATCTCTAGTGCAGTAGAGTGGGGCGAAGGATGCTGAAATACCAAGGATGAAGAATCGTTTGGCAAAGTTTGAATCTGAGAGGGATGCTCTCAAAAGATGAGCTTTCAAAGGAAAGGGAGAAGAATGAGGGAATTCTTCAAAATATGTTGACTCTTCTCCAAGCCAAAACCCAAGCCTGTAGCTCTTCCAAGCCTTAGTTTCCTAGCCTGCCTAGAAAATCAGTGACCTAGACTCGGGACTTTTTCTTGTTTTTTTGCTCATGTTTAACTGTTTTTATTTCATTTTGTGGATTGTGGAAGAATCGTACTTTCTATCAATGAAATCTGTTGACTGCTTTTGCTCTTATTCAATGTCTCTATTTCTTTGATAGTTTGAATTCTTAGTTGATTATTGATGATTAATCCATGATTTCACTTGCAGTTGCCCAAGTGGCCATGAGTAATTCTTAAATATCTGGGATTCACATAATTTTTTGCAACTTTTCGATAATGCCAAAAGGGGGAAGAATGTTGTGTTGCTCTGAACATGTGATATTTATAACCTAATGACCATGGTTCTTTTGTGATAAATGCTTAATAATCTAATATGTGTCAATGTTGGATTAAGATGGATACATGCCTAAGCTTATGGACGCACAAAGTTTGTCATCATAAAAAAGGGGGAATTTGTTGGCCCAAGAAAAGGATAAGTTTTGAAGATTGATAAAGGAACTCAGAAATGAACCAGGTCCGTCACCGGCAGACATAAACACAAGCAGAGTCAAAGGCACGTGAGGTGCACATGCAGGAGATAGAAATCTGGTAAAATAGAGATATCTCCTGATAGAAAAGATTGCAAAAATATTAAGGAGAAGGACTCCTTATTCAGTAAGAACAAAATCTAAGATAAGGAGGGATTTGAGGAATTGAGATTAACTAGAACTCTTCCACCAAGGAAGAGTTGCATTAGAACTCTAATTAATTCCTTATCTACTAATCATATATATTGCAGATTGTTCTTATTGTACATGTACACACAAAAGCAGAAGTTAAGCAAGAATTGAGAGCAAAATTAGCAACGCAATTTCGCAAGCAGTTCATGTGAAATTTGAGTGTGCAAATCTGAAGCTACTTGAACCATCTAGAAGAACCAGTTCCAAATGTTGTCTTTTAGTCTAGTTTATTTGTAGTAAGTGGTTTTGGCTTGTACCTTTTCAGCTTTATCTAGAAGCATCTGTAATAGGTACTCTGTGTTTCAAGTTATAGCTAACTTGGAGTTTGTCGTAAATAGCTGGAGGTTAGTTTGCTACAAGGGATTAGAGGTAATCCCAGGTTTTATAAAAAAGCTTTTGTAAATGTTGTTTTGGCTCACGGATTTAGTAAAGAGTTTGGAAAAATCCTACTAAGAAGTAGGTCGTGATTTTTTCACCTTTTGAGCCAGGTGTTTTTCACGTAAAAATCTCCGTGTTCTTTAATTTATGTATTTATTATTCCGAAAACAGTAGGAGTTGGAACGCATAGAAGAACCTGGTCCGTTTATAACAAGTGCACTCGAAAATGAGACCACCCCCCCCCCCTCTTCTGTGGTATTGACGTATAAAACATCACATGTTCTCACTCAACCCGAACCTAAGGATTCCACTACTTCGATCTCGAATAAAAACTCACTCAACTATAGTTCGAGGATCCATTATTACTAAATACAAACCTAAGGGTTCTATCACTTCGGGTTCCAGTTTTACTCGAACTCGAATATAAAAGCAATATTATGACTTCGATCAAGTCACCCAAAACCGAAGTCTCAAACATATTATTCAAGGCATAAAAGTGTGCTAAAATTTTACAAGGCACAAAGCAAGTTTGAAGACAAATCTTAAGAAGGAGTTCGAAAGGGAAATATCTTTATATTTATGCTTGAACAAAAAAAATATTTACAAAAGACCGACAAAGGACTTACAAAAAATAAAAAATACAAGTCTTAACTATGCTCGGGGGCGACTTCTCCCTCGGGGGTAGCTTATTCTTCGGGCCCCTTGCCATTATCGGACCCGCCTTGGTTGCCTTCATCATCATCGTCATCATCGAAGGAGGGAAGTACACTGGCATCAACTTCATGCACCTTTGCATGTGCTATCTCCTCAGAGAGGTCAAAACCTCGAGCATGGATTTCCTCGAGGGTCTCCATTCGATATTGGTGTTTGGAAAGATCGGCAGTTGATCGGGTCCAAGCGTACACTACTATTGAGTAGCAGTGGGGGTCGATGTAGTTTTAACCCAACTAGGTTGGGATCAAATCCACAGGGAGTTAATTATTTGGAATTAGGTTTATATCAAAGCTATATGCGGGCTTTGATTCTAATTACACTTACACAAGTTTGGGTTTGATTTCTATTTCTAACTTTACTCTATTGATTACACTAATTGAAACTAAGGACAATATTTTTGTTGTGTTATTTTTCAAGTGTTTAAAAGGGACTAGGGTAGTGACTTCTACCTAGGTGGGTATCTAACGGGTAGCAAAATCTAGGGCAAGCTTGATTAGTTGAGATTGTAATATAGCTATCACACCCGGGTACTCACTCTATACCTCTCTGTAGTTTGAGTGATTTTGCCCAATTTGGCTTTCTCAAGACCAAATGGGTATTCATGCAAATCAAGTGATATTAGCTCAAGTCGGGTATTACTATCCCTAGGTTTAACCCTTTAATTGAGGCTATCAATTTCTTGAGTTCACCCCAAATTCCTTGTTAGCCTAGTTTTCCTAGACTTAGTCTCTCTTTCTCAAGTAGAGACTAAGTCATAAAGGCATGAATCAATGTTTGCAACCATTAATTCTATAGTCCTAACAAGAACTAGGTTAAATATCACTAACACATTCACATTCAAGCCCTAAAATCAAACACCCATTAAATACCCACATTAGGGTTGGGTCACAACCCTAGATATGGGTTTAGCTACTCATGGAAATAAAAGTAATTAAAGATGAAATGAAGATAAAATCCATAATATTAATTTATGGAATGAAAATCTAATGTTAAGAAGTCAATCTAGTACAAAATTTCCCAAAACAGAATATTCAGCCGTCTCAGGTGCTCTTACAAAACATAACATAACCTAAAAATGACAAAAGGTTCTATTTATACTAAGCTGAAAATATCTGACAAAAATGCCCATGTGAAGGTTGTGCGACCGCATAATTCTGAGTGCGGCTCCAGTCTTGCTTTCGCGGCCACATAATTCTGATGCGGTATGTGTTCTTCTCTTTTGGATTTGAGTTGAGCTGAGCTTTCGCAGACCACATAATTCCAAGTGCGGCAGCGCTCCAGATTATGTGGCCGCATAAAAGTGATGCGGTCCGCACTTTCTTGAGTTTGGCTTGAAATCAACTCTCTGATTCTTCATCTTGCGAACCGCATAATTTTGATCGCGGTCGCACATGGGACTTTCGCGGCCGCATAATTCTGGTGCAGTCTGCACCTCTCTCTTTTGCTCAAGTTTTAAGCTCTCTGAATCTCAGCCATCGCGGTCCGCGTAATTTCACTTGTGGCCGCACAGGGACTTTCGCGGCCTCACATTTCTAGTGCGGTCCGCGCTCATAATTTATCCCAATATCATACTATCGTACTCTCCCTCTTGCGGAGCGCATAATTATGATTGCGGCCGCACATGGCTTTCGCGGCCGCACAATATTTGTGCGGTCCCTACTTTAGACCTCTTTGCCCAGCCTTGGTTATTGTTCAACTTTTTACTCTTTTGTGAGGTGAGTTTGATTCCTTTAGCTCATTTTGAATAATTCCTGCAAGCAAGCATATTTCATTAGTTTCCGGGAATACCTTCAAGCATTAATGGCCTAAAACACAAGTAAAAGAGAGCAAATAATAGGTTAAAATCCCTACTTATCAACTCTCCAAACTTAAGCTTTTGCTCGTCCTCAAGAAAATAAGGTAATTCCCACCTCCACTAGAAAAAAAGATATTTCAACTGGCCTAATGTGAATCAATCATGCATCAATTGGGACAAACAATTACCCTCAATACAAATGAATTATCAACAACACCATGTTTTGACCTTTTGAGTATCATAGTTCTAATGTGACACTAGAGCATCAAGAGTTGACTTAATTCACAAAGGAAGCTTGCTCTATCACATACGTCATTGTGGAACCCAAACTCATCCTCCTCTACTCTCCATGAGAAAATCTCACTTTAGAATGTAACACTCAAAACAAGGATTGTGAATAAGTGCACCTATCTCTCTCAAAAGAATGTCACAAGTCCGGCTCTAAGTACCATAAGCTTGACCCCTATGTAAATCACCACTAATTTAAGCTCACTCAACTTGAAATCATATAGGGCTTTTGTGGGAATGTAATGAAGGCTTTTGGATCTAGGTAGGACTTTGGTATATGATGGTTTCATCTTTCCCCAAGCACTCTGTTTCCTCTTTTTGGCTCATACTTTCTTGACTCTTTGAGTTATTTTTTCTTCCTTAGGGGAACTAGAGAGATGTAATGTCACTCTTTATTTCTCATGACAATCATTTTTCTCCTTTTCTAATAACTGCATGCCTTTCATCATTGCTTTCTTTGAATCCCTTCAACTTTCTACTTTATTCACTTTCTTTTTGACATAATTCTTTTTGGCCTTTCTTACTTTTCTTTGCCTTCCCTTTTATTCATTTTTTTTGTTCTTCGTACCTTTTATCACTTTCACATTCCTCGTCTCTCCCCCAAACTTATGCTTTTGCCAATTGTATCAAAAATGCTAAGGAAAGATCGGTTGACTAGGGATATCACATTGTGTCACGACCCGTTTCCGGGTTGTGATGGCGCCTGTCGTGGAACCAGGCTAGCCAACTGTTACAACAATACTCAATTTGTTTACTAGAGAAATTTACTCATTATTGGCTCAACTCATAGAAATACGGACATTTTAAATCATTTAAAACAATCTAACAGAAGAAATAAGCTCCAACAATCAACCTAGGATCTGGAGTCACGCAATCATGAGCTACTAACATCAATACAACTGAGAAATAATACTGAAGTTTTAAGTTTCCAATTTCTAATACATGAGGGAAAATAAGGAAAAGAGGGACGGGACAACAAACGCCAGCTGCTACCTCGTTGGCTCTGAGAGATAAGCTGCTATCACCGATCCACGCCAAATCTCGGTGAAACTGGATCTGCACACACAGTGTGCAGGTAAGTAACGAAAACAACCTACGGTCTGAGGAAGTAG
>MDKH01105068.1:0-14005 GCA_005239495.1 Nicotiana undulata | reverse complement strand
TTGGTTATAGCTGAGACCCTTGCCGGACATTTCTTGAGTTACTACTTGATGTTTCCCCCTTGCTGGGTATTCTGAATTGTTAAATTCCACTATGTTGTACTCCTTGCCATTTATCTATTATTGTTTTGGTGAGGGAGAGTGTAAAACACGAAGGGTGATGTCGTGTCATGACACTTGATTTCATTGCATAGTGAGGAAGAGTGTAAAGCACGAAGGGTGATGTCGTGCCATGATTTTATTGATTATAAGCACGAAGGTAAATACCGTGCCATGATTTTATTGATTATACGCACGAAGGTAAATGTCGTGCCATGATTCATTGTACATTGCATTGTGAGGAAGAGAGTAAAAGCACGAAGGGTGATGCCGTGCCATGATATTTGATTACATTGCATTGTGAGGAAGAGAGTAAAAGCACGAAGGGTGATGCCGTGCCATTGTTTACTTTTCTGACATTTATATTGTTTCGTTGTCGATTATGTTGGATTGTTTCTCTGGATCACTTCTATCTGTCGATGTGACTGCTTTATTTCACTTGTCCCCCCTTTACTGCTCCCGTATCCCCTACTTGCCGGTTTATCTCCTGCCTTGTGTTATTTCCTGTTACCTGCTGTAGAATAGGACAGGTTATCGTTAATGTCAAGTCTAGCCTCGTCACTACTTCGGCCGAGGTTAGGCTTGGCACTTACTCAGTACATGGGGTCGGTTGTACTGATACTACACTGCACTTCCTTGTGTTGTGCAGACCCTGCTACCGGACCCCGTGGAGCGTTCTGAGGGAGATACCTTCAGTCCACGTCAGAGCTTCGAGGTATACACTGGCGTTCGTGGATCCCGAGGCTTCTTTCCTTTACCGCTTCATTGTCTTTCTCCTTATTTTCAAGACAGTGTTGTATTTTCATTTCCAGACTTGTATTTAGTATTCCAGTAGCTAGTCCGTGGGATTGTGACACCCCGGTTTTGGGATTGTTCGTTGTAGATGTCTTATCATTTCATTTTGAGTTTTCTAAGATAATATTATTATTTTTCTGTTGTGAAACAATTGAAGTGATTTGGAATGTTCAGTAAAGTTTTGAGAGTTACTAGTGTGGGATGTTTCTTTTTATAAGGTTGGACATTAATGAATTCGAGAAATGTTCAGTAGAGGTTGGAAGGTTAATTAGTTTTATTACTGTTATGTTGTTGTTATAAATGTCAAAGTGTTGTGCACGTTGGCTTGTCTAGCGGGTTCAACGTTAGACGCAGTCACGGTCTGAAAGGTGGGATTTCGGGTCGTGACATGGGGGCATCACCCTCGGATGATTTATTTTCAAGGAAAAATACTTCGTGTCAAAAGGGCCTTGATAAGACAACTTTGTAATGGGCCAAACGATCGAATGAACTGTGTCCATGTAGATTAGTCGAGACCCAATAGAAAAACATGTACACACGTATGAATTATTCAAAGAGGCACTTTTCCTTATCAAATATCTTGTGCCTCAAAGAAAATTTTCTATTGTACAAGCTCCATACTTATGATTTTTGTGAAAAATGACTCAAGGGCCAAGTACAATTACACCTCGAACGATCAACCCCCCTACTTTCGAATTATCTAAACTCGAAACCATAAGACCTCAAAGAGGCATCCCTCGATTTATGGGCCAAGGCCATCATTCTTGGGGACTAACGCTTCGAACACGTTCGAAGTGTTATTGGGAAATAAGCCCAAGAGGCGTACCCAAAGGCTACGACCAAACTAACGCGGCTCGAAGACGTCTGAATCCCGCAATAAAACAGGCCTTCGGATTCTTTGAAAACCGATAAAAAAATGCTACCCTCGGCAAAATAATCAAAGGGCTTCGATAAAATCAGCACTCGAAAAACCTTAAGAGTTATCAAATTGTTCAAATACAAACTTGTGCTAAGGCACAAAAAGCAAAGGGTTTTTTGATCAATATTAAACCCTCAAAAAACACAATGGGTAAAAAAATACATGCTAAGGCATAAGAAAATTTTATTAAGTCTTTAAGCCGAAAGAGGGAAAAAGCCATTCTTTTGAGGCCATATCGGCCCAATTCAAAGAGACTAAGGGCCAATACACTTATAGTTCGAGAACACGTTCTCACTCACTTCGAACCTAAGGATTCCACTACTTCAAGCTCGAATAAAAACTCACTCAACTATAGCTCGAGGATTCATTATTACTCTATACGAACCTAAGGGTTCTATTGCATCGAGTTCGAGTCTTACCCGAACTCGACTATAAAAACAGTACTATTGTGACTTCGACCAAGTCACCCAAATCCAAAGTCTCAAACATATTGTTCAAGGGATAAAAGTATGCTAAAATTTTACAAGCCACAAAGCATGTTTGAAGATAAAATTTGAGAAGGAATTCAAAAGAAAATTTTCTTTATATATATGTTTGAACAAAAATATGTACAAAAGACCGACAAATGTCTTACAAAAAAAAAGGAAAAATACAAATCCTAACTATGCTCAGTACTCCTAACTATCCTAACTATGCTTAGCCTGGGCCGAGCTCTTCTCCTTAGTACTCCAAAGTTGAATTCAGCCGATGACAGATGGACCGAGGTAGCCTCTTTTTTCGCAGTAAGGCGGTCCATGTTTTCTTTCTACCGATGGCAGTTAGCTTTAACTTGATTGACTTCCCCCCGGAACAACTTGATCCTTTCAATCTTCTTCTGCAACTGAGACATCGAAATGTTAGCCTCCTCCCTCGGGTCAAGCCCGTATTTTTTCAAAAGGGCAGTTACCTACTCGTTCAGCTCGGTCTCCTCCTGACGGGCCTTGGCCATGTCTGCTCGAAGGTCCCTGAGCTCTTCATCCTTTTGCCCACAGAGGATCTTAAGGGCATTTCTCTCCTCCGAAGCCTTCTGGATCTTGGTCACACATTGGCTCATATCGGCCCGTGACTTGGAAAAGGCCTATATGAGAAAAAAGAAATAAGTCAGACTTAAGAAGGGAAAAGAAGAAGAGAAGTTACAACATTAATGCTTACCCGATATATGAGACGTTGGTCCTCTTCAAAGAGGGTGGTCTCATCTTTAAGGTCGGAGGCATCATCGACCCCAATAAAGCAATCCCGAAAGGGATCCTCTTCACTAGGGACTCCGCCTATGTTGGGGGTCCTCATGGCCCGCGCCTCTCTTATCGCCTCCTTAGAGTAAACCGGTAAGGAAGGCGAATGACCTGCTGTCATTGCCCCGAGCGAATCACTCGGGGCACTCTTATCGGCTCTCGGGGTCTTAGAACCGGCCCCTTACGATATGTTTGTGGATGGTCGAGGGACGATCTCGACATCTGGAAATTCGGGGTCCTCACCCGAACTTTTCTTGGAAGCCTCCTCATCATGAGGCTTGATCTCAGCAATCATCTAAGGTTTTGAAGGTTTGGCGGCCTCGACAGTCTTCCTAAGTCGATCCACCAACGCCTAGGCGTCTCCTTCTTCTTCTTCTTCTTCTTCTTCTTCCTCTTCTCTCAAACTTCAGACCGAGTACATAGTGAGAGTAATGACATTCCTTCCGGTCCTTTGAGTTTTGGGTTTGGGGTCCTCGGACAATGAGACCCCCTTCCTTTTCTTATCTTTCCCCAATTTCGGAATCGGGGACTTGGCCTTTTCCTCGCCGCTCGGGGGCCTCAAGATAGCGTCATTGTTCAGGTTTGCACGAAAAGAAGCCTAGTGATAAAGATAAACATGAGAAGTACCTCAGAAATAAGGAAGAAAACACTCACCGTGATTCTTTGCCTCCCATTTTCCCTTTGCCAAGTCACGCCAACAAGGCTCTGCATATGAATAAGTCGAGGCCAACTTCCGAACCCAGTCCTTGCGGTCAGGAACTGCAAGAGGCATCCAGGCAACGACTGCATGACAAATAAAGACATTATATAAAGAAAAAAAGGGAATATGAATATTAATGGGTAAGATGTTACTTACACTTGAGGTCATTTAGTCATTTTTAATTAGGCAGATTAACACCACATTGTTCTTAGCAATGACAATCAAGGCATCGCCGGAATCGGATATCGTCCGCTTGCGATGCTGGATTTGAGGATTGGGGGGTTCACAACCAGAAATGGGAGGGGAGAAAGAAGGTGGCAGAAGGGAGTTAGTATTTGATAGCCAAACTTAAATGAAAACAGAAGGGAATTAGTATTTGATAACATAAATGGTCACTTTTAGTAAGTACAAGTCATAAGATTTAAGGAATCTACACTAACATCTCTAAATACCATTGTTCGGAATAAATACAACAGTGTATGAATACTACTTGTAAGAAGGTGACTCCGAAACCGCGAACGCTGAAACGATTTTAACTCTAGTCTCCGCAACAGCAACCGCGCTGCTAGCTATCGATCAACTGCTATGCAAAAACCTGGGATGTGCACAAAAAAATGTGCACAAGAGTAGCATGAGCACACCACAGCGGTGCCCAATAAGTATCAAGACTAACCTCGGTGGAGTAGTGACAAGGACTAGTCAAGACACCCACTGGTCTAATAAATTAAACAGACATACAAATAGGAATGACATGATACCTGTCTAATGGATACACCATATAATTATCAACATAACAAGTACAAAGCGGAATGAAGATACAGTAAATAACACAAAACATCATAAAATTTCACAGAAGAAAGGACGGGGGTGTGAATCAAAAGAGGAAACCACAATACAATAAAAACAATAGTAACTCAGCACCGCAATAATTTCCCCCTCAAGCCTTAGTCAACAACTCCTACAATTTAGTCAATTATTCAAGTGAAAACTTTAAATCGTAAGTTTATATTGAAAGCTTTAAAAATATAATCACTTCATTTTGAGTAAAGTCTCCTTCAAAAATACACTTCCTCCAACGATATATATAAATGTACTGTACAGAATGAAAACCTCTAACACAAATTCCTTTCAATAAAAACTTTTCAATGTACCTTTCTAGTAAATATTTTCCAAACATAGCTTCTTTCAAATAAATGCTTTGCAAACATAACTTTGGAAAATAGTAACCTTGCAAACATAGTTTCCTTCAAGGTAAATGCCTTTAAACCTTACTTTTCAATAACTGTCTTTCAGACGTAGGTTCATTAGAACAAGTGCACGACATCACCCTTCGTGCTTTTACTCTCGTCCTCCCCATAGAAATCGGCTGATAAGACACGTAAATTAAGCAAATTAAACCAATAAAAGACATGGACAGGGACACAACAATGAAATAAAGGTCAAGTACAGGACAATAATAACAAGTCACACCAAATATGTAAGTACAACAATAACAACTCAAAGTACGGGCACAAGTATACACGAGGAAACAAATATTACATCATAATGCATGTCCCTCGTCCTCACCTGCACAGAAACACCCTTCGTGCCATGAACTCACTCACAATATTACGCACGATATCACCCTTTGTGCTTTTACTCTCAATAATATGGCACGACATCACCCTTCGTGCTTTTAATTTCAATAATATGGCACGGCATCACCTTTCGTGCTTTTCACTCTTTCCTCACATGATAATGAATATAAACAATGGCACGACATCACCCTTCGTGCTTTTAATTTCAATAATATGGCACGGCATCACCTTTCGTGCTTTTCACTCTTTCCTCACATGATAATGAATGTAAACAATGGCACGGCATCACCCTTCGTGCTTTACACTCTTTCCTCACATGATAATGAATATAAACAATGGCACGACATCACCCTTCGTGCTTTACACTCTTTCTCACCCAAACAAATGAAATGATAGCATTCAGACAAGGGAATCAACAGCATAAACAATCATAGAAATCATACTGCCCCGACAAGGGAGTCAACAATGGAAAACAACATCATCAACATCATGAACAATAATAGAAACCATACTATCACGGCAAGGGAGTCAACAATGGAAACAATATCATCAACAACATAAATAATAATAGAACCCACACCGTCCCGGCAAGGGAGTCAACAATGGAAACAATATAATCAACATGATAAACAATAATAGAACCCACACCGTCCCGGCAAGGGAGTCAATAATGGAAACAATATCGTCCCGGCAAGGGAAAACATCTATAACCAATTTCACTTAAACAATTAGCTTCACGGAATAAACTCAGTTTGAACAATGCTCAGTAATAGGCAACTGATCACGCCCAACTATGTCTTATAAAAAGGACTAAGCGATCGTTGCAAATATAATCCAGTTTACAAGTCCGGAGTCGAATACCACAGAGAACCAAGGCTTAGCTATAGTTGTTCACTATCACCAAGAATACAAGCTTGAACAATTCCTACCTTATAGATATTAAGATTTTTATGTCTAACTAACAAATTAAAATAGTAAATTAACACTAAAGATACTACGAGTTAGAGAAAATATTAAGGAGGTCTAGAGTTATGATTTCCCCAATTGTCGGAATCATTCCCGCTATGTCTTCTATAATTTCGTCTAAGTATTCTCTACTGATCATGAGCGCCCTGACTACCGTAAATCTCTCCAGAGTAATTACGACAATTTACTAGACATACTCTCCCGAGTTACGCTAGCTGGCTTTAAGTACGGCACACTTAGATCGCACCCAAGGTTTCGTTAACCTTAACCCCACATTTAAACCCTTCGTTATTGATCCCTCATATACGCCGGGAGTGTTGTTCAATAATTACCTAATATGAACTTTCTCCCGAGTAATACAACTAAATATGCACAGTCTATTGAGAGATCTTCAAGCAACCACAATATAAACGTAGTTGAACAAATAGAGAAATCCAAAGGCTCGATTATATAAAAATATAACAAGAATTTATCCTACAAAAGGTTCCATCAAAACCCTAGATAACAAATTAGCTTTCATAATAGTATGTAAAAATACAATACTTCAACAATAAAAAAATAGGAAGCGGAAGGAAAAACTCGTAGAAGAATTCCCCGCCTTGCTCCTATTGTGTATTTGCCTCCTTACGTCGAATCTCTGTCAAAAATATGTCCAATATCCCCAAAATACCATTTTTCATGTATATATACCAAGTAGGGTCGGGACCAAATAATTATACCTTATCCTACGCAAAAAAGGATGATTTTCCAGGTCTGGACTAGCGCGGTCGCGCTAGTGGCCGCGCACATCGACAAGTATTATGCCCCAGTCCGCGTCAGGTTCGCGGTCGCGATTTCAACCGCATTTTTCACCCTGTTCCGTTTGGAATTTGGAAAAAACGTAAAACCTGAAAGTTGTATCCCTTTGAGTTAGGTTTCCAACCATATATTATATAGTCTAAATGGAGTTCGGAGAAAACAGTTATGTCCATTTTACTAGACAGTGCGCAATATGTCTACTCGAGTCTTCGTTTGTTCTTAACTATCAAATTTGACCCCCAAACACGATCCCGACTTAATTCCTTTGGCTTTTACTCAGATTTCAAAGATCTAAATTACTTGAATTCATTTTATAACATCTATATAGCTCGGAATCACTCCTACAAGGCATAAAACACACAGTTAGTGCAAAACACTAGCAATTAAAGCTCAAACTCAATTAAAGTGCAGTAAATTAGAGTGTAATAAGCGACTAAAATACGCAAGTATAGCCTATCATCAACACCCCACACTTAAAAACGTTGCTCGTCCTCGAGAAATCAACTACACTTTATATAGACACGACCTTTTTAAGCAATTCTCCTAACTCATCACACCAAGAATATTTAAAATAGACTAAGCACAAAAGCGTAACATCTTCACCTCAAGATTTGACTCACAAGTACCATGCATTATTCACAACTCACCCACTTACTCTAACATAGAGGTCATTGACATTACCTTTCCTTCATGAATCAAGTGCCCTCACACAACAAAAGAGAGTAGTTCCACACAATAAAATTTAAGAACACTTAGGAACTCAAGATAGAAAGAATTCACTCACTCTTAGAAATAACATTCATATGCCACAAAAGATGCACCATACGCTTGCCCGTAGTGTACTACTCTACTAATCGGGCTCATTTAGTCTAGGACTTTAATACATATACTTTAACATTCAAACCCCATATTTATGTCAAACCAAACTCCGCCTTCACATCAATGTGTTTTACCCCATACTTCTTTAAGCATAATTACATCAAGAGTCACCACTTATCAAGGAATATATTTTTTTCACAATAATACAACTATTTTTCCTTTTTATTTTATTCAAGTGACTCTTACTTTTTCAAAACAGTGCACCTTTCTCCTTATTTCATTAGTTCTACTCAGAAGCCAAACCAACCACCCCACACTTTAACTTTTACACAGTTCATAACAATTCAAGTGCTCATGAGAGGTTAAAAGGTTCAAATAGATAGTTAATTCAAACAAATGGGTAAGGCTTGTAATATGGTTGCCAAAGAAACATGATTATAGGCTCAAAGGGGTTAACTACGATACATAACAATTATGCGGGTAAACTATACATATCTGGCTCAACAAAGAAACGCTTATATCACTTTCAAGACTGAACAAACTATTATTTCGCTTTGCAAACACATGTGGCAACTTCTAGACATCAAATTCAATGCACTGAATACATACAAACCTCACACAAACATGGCACATAACTCACTCAGGATTGGATTCATCAAGACACTTCAGTCAAAGCAGTTAAGCAAAGTAATTTTTATACAATTTAAGGTACTTATACAAGAGTAAAAAAATGAGCCTAAGCATCACAACCAAAGTACTCACTATTCTCAAGGTATAACAAAGTCAAGAGATATTGCTTCAATTCAAAACACAACACAATGACTCCTCTTCCTAAAAAAAAACTAACTATACCCGGTTCAAACAAAACCCTTGGAAAAGAACCGTGACACAAAGAAAAACCAAGGGGAAATTGCTACACTACCTAACAAAAGAAAATCTTTTTTTTTCTTTAGACTTAAATCCCTCAAGAAAATTGTCTAATAGATCCATCGTCGGGAAAAGTCTAATCTTTTCTATTTTTGTAAAAAAAAATATTCAATTAAACTAACACAACTAAATTAGCATGAAAAGTCACCGAGACAACCTCCTCACCACACACTTAAAATTGTGCGTTGTCCCCAATGCATACCATAACTAATAAGAGGGTACAAGAAACTCCCTGGTAGGCCAAAAACCGAAGCACTAGCAGCTCATGGGGTACTTAGAATTATCCCAGGCCTGATCCTTCGTGTGGGTACCTCACACTTAGTTCCAATCAATGGTTTGTTGTTGCATCATTCCAATGGCTTTGTGTTCTATGCTCCTAAAAAATCAAAAATCGACACTACAAGAATAATATAATAATAATAAAAAATAAAAAAAGTAAAGCTGGGTTGCCTCCCAACAAGTGCTTAATTTAACGTCGCGACATGACGTGAATCACTTTTTGCCTCCACCTCGAGCTTATGAATTGAACCCCAAATTTTGATTCAAGCTTATGATTATGGTCATGGGGCGGTGGAACGAATCTAATTGGCCCAAGAAAATAATGTAGTATTCTGCACTCCTTGGCCTTTGTATGAGGTATGTAATCCTGACTTTCTGGCAAGAAGAATTCCAGAATATATGAACCTTGTTCCTCATTCCTTGACTCTTCAATTGGTTCGGATGACTCTATTTCCATATCATCATCCAAACATAATGTGGAAAAATGCTTGGAGTGTGGACCAATGCGCTCAAATACATGAACTTCAGGACTTTCAACATCCTTAACATCAATGATACTAGAGTCAACAAAATTTATATCCTCAAAGCCCTTGGCTGATTCTAGTCTCATTTTTTCAACATCGACATCCTCAAAATCTAGTTCAATTGATTGTTGGTGTTCTACTCTGACCTCTTCCTCTAGCTCATCCCCTTATTTTTTTATATCCGGTATAATGGCAATTTCTGCAGCCAATTCATACTCATATCGATTACTATCCACAATGCCAACTTGTTACGCTTTACAAGGTTCAATTACTTTATTCGCTTGAGCCTCCAAGTTGTGAATAGTTGCCTCTTGCCTTTGTACCCACAATTGTATCTCATCATATTGTTCCATAAGGCACTTTAGCATATCCTCGATCTCTTTCAGGTCCTTATACCTGGGTTCTTTGTTCCTATTAACTTCACAAGAAAAAGAAGAACCATCAAAGTAAGGGATTGGGGGAAGATAAGAAATATAAGCACAACCATGAAAGTGACCATCTTGACCACCACACATATCACACACATTCCACACATAAGATTGAGTTGGTGCACATAACTCGTTCTCAGGAATATTTTGATAATTTTGCCCTGGGTGGTTTCCTCCACAATATGCATAACGAGGATCAGAAGTAGAATTACCAACATCAAAATTCTCATAATTCCAAGATGCCATGTCTCTCAGATAAAAAAAATTAAAAAAAATTCAAATACAAGAAAACAAAAATAAAAGTTCAAACTTGCAATCTAGAAAAATGTACACCTACAACACATCGTTAGTTTCCCGGCAACGGTGCCAAAATTTGATCACGCCAACTATGCCTTATAAAAATGACTAAGCGGTCGTTGCAAATATAATCCGGTTTACAAGTTCGGAGTCGAATCCCACAGAGAACCAAGGCTTAGCTACAGTTGTTCACTATCACTAAGAAAATAAGCTTGAACAATTCATACCTTATAGATATTAAGATTTTTATGTTTAACTGACTAACTAACAAATTTAAATAGTAAATTAACACTAAAGATACTACGAGTTAGAGAAAAGATTAAGGAGGTCTAGAGTTATGATTTCACCAATTGTCGGAATCCTTCCCGCTATGTCTTCTATAATTTTGCCTAACTATTCTCTACCGATCATAAGCGCTCTGACTACCGTAAATCTCTTCCGAGTAATTACGACAATTTACTAGACATACTCTCCCGAGTTACGCTAGCTGGCTTTAAGTACGGCTCACTTAGATCGCACCAAAGGTTTCGTTATCCCTAATACCACCTTTAAACCTTTCGTTATTGATCCCCCATATACGTCGGGAGTGATGTTGTTCAACAATTACCTAAATATGAACTCTCTCCCGAGTAATACACACTAAATAGGCCCAGTCTATTGAGATCTCTTCAACCAATCACAATATAAACGTAGTTAAACAAATAGAGAAATCCAAAGGCTCAATTATATAAAAATATAACAAGAATTTATCCTACAAAAGGTTCCATCAAAACTCTAGATAACAAATTAGCTATTCATAATAGTATGTAAAAATACAATACCAAAAGTCATAACAACAATAAAAAAATAGGAAGAGGAAGGAAAAACTCGTAGAAGAATTCTCCGCCTTGCTCCTATTGTGTCTCTGCCTCCTTAGGTCGAATCTCTGTAAAAAAATATGTCCAATCTCCCCAAAATAGCATTTTGATGTATATATACCAGGTAGGGTCGGGCCCAAATAATTATACCTTCTCCTATTTCTAGGTCTGGACTAGCGCGGCCGCGCGCATCGACAAATATTCTGCCCCAGTCCGCATCAGGTCCATGGTCTCGGTTTCGACCATATTTTTCACCCTGTTCCATTTGGAATTTGTAAAAAGGTAAAACATGAACGTTGTATCCCTTTGAGTTAGCTTTCCAACCATATATTATATAGCTCAAATGGAGTTCGGATCAAAAGGTTATGTCCATTTTACTAGACAGTGTGCAATATGCCTACTCGAGTCTTCGTTTGTTCTTAACTATCAAATTCGACCCCCAAACACGATCCCGGCTTAATTCCTTGGGCTTTTACTCATACTTCAAAGCTCCAAATTACTTGAATTCATTTTATAACATCTATATAGCTCGAAATCACTCCTACAGGGCATAAAACACACAGTTAGTGCAAAATACTAGCGATTAAAGCTCAAACTCAATTAAAGTACATTAAATTAGAGTGTAATAAGCGACTAAAATACGCAATTATAGCCTATCATCAGCAACACCAAGGAAATACCATCAACACGGATGATTATCAACTAAACCTAAGTATCACTTAAGGGAAAATCATATAATTCACAATGTACGACTCATGGGCATGTTTGACACCAATGTATAGATATTCCAATTTCTGTTAAACAATTATAGGGCGAGATTATACTAGTTCTAGTCAAATAGGCAGTTTATGAAGGAAGATATGGCATAATGGTAGGAAAGGTAAAGTCTCCATTTAAGTCAATTAAGATCAAATAAGAAACAAGGAACACTAAGCAAGTAATTTCTAATTTTAACAGGAAGAAATGAAACTAGCAATCAAGAACACAATTATAACAATTACAACTTCATACACGGGGAATATAAGGACCTACGAATCCTAAAAGGCCAACCTATTTGCAAATAAGTTCGAGTACGTACTCGTCACCTCGCGTACACAGACTACAATCAACATAGAAGACTCAATCCTAAGAGGTAGTTCCCCCAACAAGGTTAGACAAGATACTTACCTCGAAGACGACGACCCGGTACTCCAAAATGAACTTCTTGGGCGAAAAGACCTCCGGACGGCTCAAAATCAACTAAAGAAACTTCAAAGTTCACAAAACGTAAAGGAACTATTCCAAATAATAAAGTTTCAATCTTTACAAAATTATAAAAATCGACCCAAAAGTCGACCTCCGAACCCGCACCTCGGTACATAAACCGAATACCCATTCTAGTACGAGTTCAACCATACAAATTTTATCAAATTTCGATACCATTCGATCCCTCAAATCATGATTTTTCAATTTAGAAGTTTTCTTTCAAAACCCACATCTTTCTCAACTAAAACTACAATTTAAATGATAAAATCAAGAACAAATTCATGGAATATATTTAATTCTAATGGAATAACACTCACCCATTCGATTTTTCTGAAAAACCCTCAAAGAAGCGCCAAGAACCAAGCTCTAAAATTCAAAATATGATAAAAATGGTGAAACCCTCGGTTTTGAAAACTTATATTTTGCCCATGTATTAATGAATCGCGATCGCGGGAGTTTACATGCGATCGCGTAGAATAAATATTTTGCTGGACCAAAGTGTGCTATGCGATCGCAGGACAACAAACGCGATCACATATAAGGGAGGAAAGGGTTGCTGGCCAGTGTGTTATGCGATCGTGCATAGAGCAATGCGATCGCATAAGGGAAAATGATGCTGGGCCTGGAACTACTCTACGCGGTCGCGAGGGATGGGAGTGTGATCGCGTTTAAGGAAAAAGCTGGCCTCCGCGATCACGCACGTAAAATTGCGAATGCATAGAAGAAAAATTGGGCGTTTCAAATTGACACTATGCGATCGCAGCTAAGCCTATGCGATCGCATAGAAGGAAGGGACAACAGACAGAACAACAACATTGATTTGAAGGAAATTGACCCGAACCCCATCTGAAACACACCCGAGGCTCCCGGGACCCCGTCCAACCACACACACAAGTCATATAACCTCACACGGACTCGCTCGAGGTTTCAAATCACATAAAACAACACCAAAGCGACGAATGAAACCAAAAATCAAACTTATGAACTTTCATATCTTCAAATATCAAAATTCGTGCCGAAACCTATCAATTCAACCGGAATGACGTAAAATTTTGCAGACAAGTCACAAATAACACAACGGACCTATAGCTACTCCCATAATTCCATTCCGATCCCGATATCAAAATTTCACCTATCGGCCGAAATCGCCGAAATTCCAACTTTCGCCAAATTACCTCAAATCACTCTACGGATCTCCAAAACCAATTCCGGACGCGCGCCTAAGTCCAAAATCATCATACAAAGCTGTTATCAGTAACCAAAACTCATTCAGATGCTGTTTACACAAAAGTCAAACCTCCAGTCAACTTCCATCACCTAGGCTTCAAATATTGAAAATTCACTCCCAATTCGACTCCGGGTTATCCGGTAAATGAATCCAACCATGCATGCAGGTCGATATACATAATGTGCAGTTGTTCAGGACCTCACGCCACCGAACGGAGTTTAATTTCTCAAAACGACCGGTCGGGTCGTTACAATTAGGGGGGGGGGGGAACGAAAAGGG
>MDKH01202045.1:0-43712 GCA_005239495.1 Nicotiana undulata | reverse complement strand
GAACGTTTGTTTTAGAGGTGGAGATTGTGATGAACCAAAAGGTCATCCTAAGTAATTCCAGCTAAATATGTGTTCCGAGGCCCTGAAAGCCTCCGTTAATCTCACCTCGATATGCGTGCGCAGCCCGGGACAGGTAGCCGGGAAACTTCCATGTGAAAATTTGATAATAATGGGATTTTTGAATTGAATAAAGTTGACTTTGGTCAACATTTTTGGTAAACGGACATGAACCTGTGATGTGACGGTCCCGGAGGGTCCGTAGGAAAATATGGGACTTGGGCGTATGCCCGGAATCGAATTCCGAGGTCCCAAACCCGAGAAATGATTTTTTAAAGAAAATTGTTTTCTGGAAATAATAAACAATTTTGAAAATGAGTAATTATGTGAAAGCCGTGTTACCGGGCCCGTATTATGGTTCCGTAGCCTGGAACAGGTTCATTATATGTTATTTGTCCTATCTGTGAAATTTGGGGTAAAACGGACTTGATTTGACGGGATTCGGATCAAATGAGAGATATAGAGTTAGTAAAGTTTTGAGGATGTTCATAAAACTTGAAATTTGGTTAGGAATGTGATTTTATGCTACCGAGGTCCGAATGCAATTCTGAGGCCGAAAATAGTTCCGCTACATTATTTATGACTTGTCTGCAAAATTTGAAGTCGTTCCGAGTGGTATGGGTCAGTTCGGCGCATCGTTATAGAATTCTAGAATTTCAAAGTTCTTAAGTTTTGAATTCAGGGGTTTTGGAGGGTGATTTGAGTTTTAGCGTTGTGTTGAGTGTTCCGTGGGCTCGAGCAAGTCCGTTTAATGATTTGGGACTTGTTGGTATATTTGGACGGGGGCTCGGGTGGGCCCAGGTGTCTCCCGGACCCCGCACGAAGCCAAAAACCAGAAAACATCACTGCTGGTGTGACCGCATGTGCGGTTGCCCAGCCGCAGCTGCGGGATAGCTCCCGCGGTCCAGGCCTTAGCAGGTGCGACCCACTGTAAGAGGTAAGTTAAACCCCATAAACTTCTAGTTTTAACATTAATTCCTAGTTAAATTCACTACTAAATCATCTAAAAATCATAGAATTAGGTAGTAATTTTAGGGTTCTTGAGGATTTTGTGACTTTCCATGTTAGGCCATGAATTCTTGTATAAATCACATAACTTCGATCCTTAGACTCCGGGTAATTGATTCCTTCATGAATTTTCGAAAATCTGAACGTGTGGGCCCGGGGTCGAATTTTAGTATTCTTGGAAGAATAGTAGGAAATGTATAATTAGGCTTGGGAATTGGTTTATTGAGTACTTATTGATGTTAATAAATCCATTATGTCTAGATATTACCGATTCGGAGTTGGATTCGAGAGGGAAGGCTGTGATTGAGGCTTGACTTGCATTTTTGGAGCCGAGGTAAGTGTTTGGCCTAACCTCAGCTTGAGGGATTAGGTATAGAGTCTTATTTGCTATGTGTAACTCATGTCCAACGTATAGGCGTGGTGACGAGTGCCTATATGTTGCGGTCAAGCATGCCCGTGAGTCAATTGTGATGAAACTTACTGTGTTCTTAATATTCCCCGTACTATGAGTAATTGGTGAATTAGTAGTGATACCTTGATGTTGTTTCATGACGTGGGGAGTTATTGAGTTATTTGTTTCAGTTGAGGCTTACACTGTGAAATTGTATTTCTGATGCGAGGTTGGTTATAGCTGAGACCCTTGTCGGGCATTTGTTGAGTTTGTAATTGATAATTTCTCCTTGCCGAGACAATAGAATTTTATTGAGCATTTCCGTGCACTTGAGACTTCTTAATGTTGACTTTCACATTATATTGTTGCTTTGTTTTATTATTTGTCGCACGAGGGGACATGCCGTGCCGACTGTTTGTTACTTATCACACGAGGGGACATGCCGTGTTGATCACTGATTATTATATACGCACGAGGGGACATTCCGTGCCGAGTGATTGTGAGGTTATGCACGAGGGGACATGCCGTGCCTTATGCTGTTCATTATCTGTTTGAGAAGTTAAATTCCTTCCTTTATCTTTACATTTCAGTTATTACCTTGTTCTACTGTGCTAGCATTTTGTTGTCCCTTTTACCCCCAGCATGTTCTCCCTGTATCTGTCTTACTTGCTTATTTTCGTCGACATTTTTCCTGTTATTATATAGAATTGCACAGGTACATACTCAGTACATGGGGTCGGTTGTACTGATGCTACACCTGCACTTCTTTATGTTGTGCAGACTACGCAGCCGGACCCGGTGATCACTGACGGTCGGAGCATCTCATTAGTTCATACAGGAGACATCGAGATAGACCCGCAGACGTTCGTGGGCCTTGGTGTCACCTTCTACTCTTCACTTTCAGCTCTGTCTTACTTTATATTTCAAAGACAGTCCTATGTACTTATTTTCAGACCTTTGTTTTAGTAATCTCTTAGACAATTCGTGAGTATGTGACACCAGTTCTTGGATTTGTATATGGGTTTTATTTCGAAATTGCTATGTTATATTTTGGTTATTTGTTAACCTTCACATTGTGGGCCATCGATGCCTTAGTTATCTTGTTCGCTTTAGTTGTCAATGAGTTTTATTTAGTTCAAATGTTGGCTTGTCTAGCGGGTTCAACGTTAGACGCAGTCATGGCCCGAAGGTGGGATTTTGGGTCGTGACATATGGTTATATAAGCAATTCTAATTAAATGCATACTCTACGCGTGCATTACCCGTCCTTTGCCTATGGTCTTGGAGGTGTTTAGGACTTCTAGTTAGGGTGGTTCTAGACTCACCTACGTTACTTAAAAGGAGTAAATTTAAGTGACAAACAAAAACAAATAGGACTGTCATATAACAGAGCAATTAAAGGCTGACCTTTACCTCCACAAATAAGCAGGCAATTGCACATCTCAGACAACAGTTTCAAAACACTTTAAAGGGTCCTATAGCAGGATATGTAAGTGAGCACAAAGAAGAATATGCGACATTTTATTAAAGTGAGGCAGTGAATACCTAATCAGTTTGCCTACTAATTTATCACTTCCTTAATCTAGGCAGTTCACAAACAATCAAACAAACACGGTTTTATAACTTCAGAATTTTAGTTGTACTAAAGGCTTGCCTAGGTGTGGATCAGCAGTATCCTATAAACATGATATCTAATCGTTAATCAGAACCATAGTAAACCAATGATCGATTTTATATCGTTTTTATCCGTTTAGACCCTATAGGCATGTTGTCTAGGTGCTGAACAATAACCACAAACATGAGAGAACTGGTTTTACATATTTATTTCTATAAGCATGATATCTAGATGTTGGTACTTCTTTTATACTTATTCCTTATAGGCATGATTGCTAAATGAGTAAACTGACTTTACACGATTTAACTATGGGCATGATATCTAGGCGAGTGCAAATAAAGTCCTAGAACATGATTTCTAATGCACATGAACATGATTATTATGGCAGAATTGATAACAACCTTGAAACAGGATATCTAACGCAGATAGTATGCAAATTTTTAGAGAAGTGGAAGTTTAGAACAAATAATATGATGAACCTATAAGCATGTTTTCTAGTGCACATAATAATCCTATAAGCATGGTTTCTAATGCATGTAGGTAATCATAACAATCCTAGGAGCATGATTTCTACCCGATTCCCCACTATATATATATATATATACTTTACTAATATCCCTAATATCTGTTTTACAAGAATTATTATTACAGACCAAAGATAAATGAATTACAGAAATGAAACTGCTATACTATAGGGAGTCTGGATAGGCCCAAGAGTAAACCTGGACAACCATGACTTCAACCAAATCTGATGTACCAACATCTCATAGTATCCAAGATGGTACCCTGGTGTGTCAAAGTTCCCAAGGGCCTCAAGGACCTCGGGCAATGCTCACACCAAGAACCCTTTAATGAAAATAGTTTTTGTGCATAAGTGTGGAAGAGCCAGCCCCAATATGTCAGAGTTCGGAGGAGTCTCATGGACTCCTAGGTAATACTCACACCGGAGGGGCAGGACCCTAGATACTCTAAGAGTAGGGGTGGAAAGTAGTGCTTGAAGATAGAAATAGTCTTAAGAAGAAGTTTAGAAGCAAAACAGTTTGGAAGTAAAATAATTTAGAAGTGAAATAGTTTAGAAGCGAAACAGTTTAGAAGTGAAGCAGTTTAGAAATGAAACAGAGTCGTTGAAGCATTCTGAAAACAAATGTTTCAGCAAACAAACAGCAAACAGACACATAGTCACAAAGTTTCTAAGCAAAGATTCACATTGCCCAGATTTAGCTTAGTTCATTAATTAACACTAAGTGGACATACAGTGTGCATGGAATAGACAACTACACAAATAAGGGGTCGCAGGGGTTAGGAGCATAGAAATCCTTAACCAAGAACACATAAAACTAATCAGGAATAGAAGCGTGCTGATTAACATAAAGCAACTTGGCATATTATAACAGCCAGATTCCATAGCACTCAATAGGACCTAATGGTGTTGATTAGAAGTAACAGACAGAAAACACATAAGTTTAAAAGGACAGATTACATAGCACTGGGTAGGGCATAGCAACAACAGTAATCATGCTGACTTAAAGCAGTAGACAGGAAAAACATAGAAGTTTAAACACATCAGTGATCATGCTGATTAAAGCAGTAGGACATTGACCTAAAACACAGAAGTAAACATGCTGATTAAAGCAATAAACAGGAGATGTAGAAGGTCGGCAAGGGCCAGAAAATACACAAAAACCCCATCGACGGGGAGTTTTGTCGGTGACGGCGATTAGGTTTTAAGGGGTGACTGAGAGAGAAGGGAGGGGTTAGGTAAAGTGATGACGGCGGGGGAAAGGGAATGAGGGGTTAGGGTTAGTCTTTTAGATTAAAAAAAAAGGTATGAAATAACGTGGACCGTTGATCTTATAGATCAACAACCATAATTAGGCGAGGTCTTGGGTCGGGTAGGTACAGACTTGGGCCTGGGGGTGAATTGGGCTAAGTTTTAGGATATTTGGGCTGGTGTAATGGGGTTATAATGAAATTAAAAATGGCTATTTGTTAAATACCCAATTAATTAGTAGAATAATTTGTAAAAATAATTAACAGATTATAAAAAATGATTTTCATGCATAAATATATTTTAAAACAATTACTAAATATTTAAAAAATAGAAAAAGTTATTTTCTGGTAAAATAATGTAATAATGCATACATTGGCTATTATTGAAAAGTTATTGCAATTATAACCAAAAAATATAAATGTGGTTCTTTATGAAATAATTAAAGCTTAATATAAATATAAATTGTAAAATTAAGCCATAAAATTGTTATAAAGCCATTTGTAATGCAATTAGTAATTATTTATATAAAAATATAAATTATCAAAAATCCTTTAAAATGCAGAAATTATGGAAAAATATTAATTGATGCTCATGTGTACTATTTTGAAGGTAGATATGTATTTTGAAAAATAATATAGAGAAAAATTGGGTATAAACAGTTATAACATGTACTTTTGGGGTGAGACTAGGGTGCTCAAATTGATAAGGATGTTATGTTAAGAGCTATTTTTGTCTTTTGAAAGTCGTGTGTTATGTTTTGAAATCAAGAGAGTTGTGGAACAAAAGTTGGCAAAGATCATCACAAGTTACATTCATAAGTTTTACTGAAATTTAGGTGAAATGTAACTGCAATTTTCTCCCAGTATACTCAGAGTTATGGGGTGTTCAACCCATCAAATTGAAGATCTATGAGTCTATTTTCTAACTCATTAATTTGTTTGTCAATATGACATCGGAGTAGAGAGATATGGTAGTTTTTGCGAGGTTGCGCAAGTTGCTAGGTGACAAGTAGGAGTGTCACCTACTTGCTTAAATGAGAGTCCAGAAATGGGCCATTTCGGGTCGTCCAAAGAGGACCTTTAAAGGCCTATTTACTTCATATGTTAGACTGATAATAGGGAGTAATAACCAGACATAAGCTCTGTAAATATCCTCCCAAAAATTTCCCACAAACCCTAATTGATTTTCTCTTCCTTTCAAGTTCTAATTAGAGGTAAAACCTAGAGTTTGAAGAACCACGATAGGAGCTGAGTTATCCAACAAATAAGGTAATTTTACTGCTCTCTTTCATCAATTTTTTTCTGTTGTAAATGCATGGTAAGTCTTTCTATATTTGTAAGAACTCACGAGACGGTGATCGCAAGCCGTGAGTTCGAGTTATTCACTTGTAGCAAATTGTTTTCTGGATTGTTCTGTGTTGTTGTTGGGCTGCGTGTTTTACTACTGTTTTGTGGAGTTTTGAAAGAGTAAGGGTGTGGATAAACACCACATAAATGTAGGGTGGTGGGTTGGTCATTCGTCGTAATATTTTCGGGTTGTTTGACACTACTACGGTGGTCGTTTTGTGTATGAAGATATTGGGGTGTGTTGGGCTATTTTGTAGTCTTTTGTGGTGTATATAAGGTTGCAAAATAATGTATATATGTTGATATTGTTGTGTTCTTGTGTTGTTGGTGCTATCTTGAATTTTGTCACAACCCAAACCGAAGGGTCACGACGGGCACCCGGTGCCTTACTCAACCAAGTACCAACGTTACATATCTTTGTTTCATACTATTATTGGTAATTGGGCCAACATGGACGCAACGCGTAATGTATAACTATAAGTGGGAAATCACGGTATCAATGAAACATCTTTCTTAAAACATGTATACATATGGGTCGTCAAGGCCTCTAACATATTGTACAAAATTAACCTTTGTCTACAAAGCCTCTAAGAGTATTTATTTGACATCAATTAGGACAGGGTACCGGCCTACCCATAAGTCTGTAGCACAATTCTGACACGATGACTAATAGAGTCGGATGCACTCCGAATGAGGTGGAGTCTTACGAATCCTTCATTGAATGCTAACCTCACCTACTATGAGGGCTCGTCAAACTAATTGTATATACCTGCAGGCATGAAATGCATCATCCCCAGTAAAAGGGATGTCAGTACAAAATAATGTATCGAGTTTGTAAGGCAACAGAATAGTTGAAAGCTGAAACTGAACTGACAATATAATAACTGAAAGTAACTGGGAGTCAAAGATAATCTAAAGATATGCTTACCTGGTGATACTGACTCAACTCTCTCATTATAGTGAGTAAAATAGATGTCCGGCCCTATAAGGCTCGGTATATATAACTGCTCTGCCGTAGTAGGATCGCTCATAGGCGCTCGGCCATACTAGGTCTTGTATCTCGGCCATTCTGGGCTCGCTCATAGACCCTCAGCCACAGTAGGCTCGGTATATAACTTACCATCTGATTAGAGGTTGCCCAATAGGGGCTTGTCCACCGATTATAGCTCGATGATGGTGAAAATACTGTAATACTATATATATATATATATATATATATATATATATATATATATATATATATATATATATATAGAGAGAGAGAGAGAGAGAGAGAGAGAGAGAGACCTTCTGCTCTCTGAGACCTTCTGCTCTCTTAACTGGAAAAAGACAATACTTAATTGAATATAAAGTCCCGATAAGGGAGAATACTGTAACTTATGAGACTAGGATAATGTATATAAATTTGGGAGTATGAACTTCTCTTTATGCCTCGTTATCAAACGCATGTAGTTACGAGATCATGCCAAAATGAAGGAAGGGTTGGGGACGCTACATCTCACAATCACATTCTAAGTGTTTGTCATTGCATAATAAGTGATAATTCTCTTACACGCCTAATGCCTACACATTTTTCTCTATGGGATTCGACCCCCACTCATAGTTGGGTAAATTATATTACATGCACCGTGTCCATTTAGTTTTTAGTAGTGAATTTGGAACTCATAAAAATTGGAGTCGTTGTCGGGGAACAATTTGGCATATTTAGGTTGTTTGAGAAGTAAGCATAGTGCCTTGGTCCAAACTTGTGAATATTTGTGTAATTATTTTTCCTATCTTTGTTTATCTTCTTATTTGTTTCTTGTTTATTTTCTTAGTTTTTGAAAAATGGCATTATATAATGAAAATTGATCGGATGGTAGTTGTTCATACTTTGATGATCCTTGTCCTTATTGTGGAGGACCACACTCGTGGAAAAATTATTTAAATTCTCCCAGGGGTGGATTGTGCGCACAATGTAAAACCAATGGGTGGAGTATTTGTGATAAGTGTGGTCGTCAAAATGGTCATTGGGATTATTATGCTTATTTGTCCTTCCCTTCCCCAAGCCCCCGCTATGATGATTCTACTTTTTGTGATGAAAATTATAGGGATATGGAAGTGGAAGAAGGTGAGCATGGTCAAAATCGAGAGTTCAAGCTCATGTTAGAATGCCTACTTGAAGGAGGAAACAAAGGGCAAAATGCCTTAGAGGAGCTTTTGGAAAATAGCCTCCAAAATGTGTGATGACCCAAAAGGTCAACCTAAGTAATACTAGCTAAATATGTGTTACAAGGCCCCAAAAGCCTCCGTTAATCTCACCTCGATATGCGTGGGCAGCCCGGACGCGTAGCCGGGAAGTCTTTACACTGAAATTGGATGAAAAATAGAATTTATGATAATTAAATGAATAAAGTTGACTTTGGTCAATATTTTTGGTAAACGGACCCGGACCCGTGATGTGACGGTCCCGGAGGGTCCGTAGGAAAATATGGGACTTGGGCGTATGCCCGGGAAATGAATTTTTAAAGAAAATTGTTTTCAGGAAAAAAATAAAGGATTGTGAAAATGAGTAATTATGTGAAAGCCGTGTTACCGGGCCCGGATTACGGTTCCGGAGCCCGGAACATGTTTATTATATGTTATTTGTCCTATCTGTGAAATTTGGTGCAAAACGGACTTGAAATGACGTGTTTCGGACCAAAAATGGGTAATTTAGAAGTTTATGAAGTTTGAGAAAATTCTATGATTTTGGAGATTAATTCATTATTTTTGATGTCATTATGGTGGTTTAATTACTTGAATAAGTCCGTAGGATGTTTTGGGAGTTGTGTGTATTTTTGGTTTTGAGCCCCGAGGGCTCAGGTGAGTTTCAGGTAGGTATCGGGGTGCTAAAAGGTTGAAAAAATCTGGTGTAACTGCTGGTTTCTGGTGTCTAGGTAAATTACCCTATGCGAACGCACTCAAGGGGCTGCGAACGCATAGGGTAAAAGTGGGGTCTGGGGTCAGGGTCCAATTTGCACTATGCGAACGCATAGCACACGCGGGGAGGGGGGCTGGGATTACTCTGCGCGAACGCGCAGATTTGCTCGCGAACGCACAGGCCAGGGAGCTTAAGCCTATGCGAACGCGGCTAGTCCGGTGCGAACGCACTGCATGTCAAGGGAGCTGGGGTGGGGAGCCACTTTGCTCTGTGCGAACGCGGCTCTGGGCTCGCGAACGCATAGGCCTGGGGAGATAAGCTTGTGCGAAAGCGGCTCAGTGCACGCGAACGCATAGAGTATTTTGCCCAGGTATTTTTTTTAATAACCCAAAAACAGACCCATTACGGATTACTCCCATCTTTCACTTCCCCCTTCTTCCCCAAACCCCCCATAGACGAAATTCAAGCTTTTAAACCTCCATAGCTTAATAGTTATGTGTACTTAACTTCGTTTTCTTCCATCTTCTTCAATAAACACTAGATTCTAGGCCTAAAAGCATGGAAATTAAAGTAGGAAATTAGGGATTTTAGGTAGAGTTGTTTTTTTTTTTGAATTTTAAGTAATTCAACCTCAATTTGGGGTCGAATCTTAAAACAAATCATATATTCTAACTCGTGGGGTTATGGGTGATCGGGTTTTGGTTCGAGCCTCATGTCTGGAGCAAGCGGGCCCGGGGTCAAATTTTGGAATTTTAGGAAGAATGTTTTGAAATAAATAATTAGGCAATGGGTTTGAATTATTGAGCCATTATTGATATACTTGGGTTGATTATGTCTAGATAATACCGTTCCGGAGTCGGATTCTAAAGGAAAGGCTGTGATCGAGGCTTGACTTGCAATTTTTGGAGCCGAGGTAAGTGTTTGGCTTAACCTCAGCTTGAGGAATTAGGTATAGAGTCTTATATGCTATGTGTAACTCTTGTCCAACGTATAGGCGTGGTGACGAGTGCCTATGCGTTGCGGTCAAGCATGCTCGTGAGTCAATTGTGATGAAGCTTACTGTGTTCTTATTATTCTCCGCATTACGAGTAATTGGTGAATTAAAAGTGATACCTTGATGTTGTTTCATGACGTGGAATGTTATTGAGTTATTTGTTTCAGTTGAGGCTTACACTGTTGAAATTGTATTTCTGATGCGAGGTTGGTTATAGCTGAGACCCTTGTCGGGCATTGTTGAGTTTGTAATTGATGTTTTCACCTTGCTGGGACAATAGAATTGTATTGAATATTTCCATGCACTTGAGACTTCGTAATGTTGACTTTCACATTATTGTTGCTTTGTTTTATTATTTGTCGCACGAGGGGACATGTCGTGCTGACTGTTTGTTATTATATATGCACGAGGGGACATTCCATGCCGAGTGATTGTGAGGTTATGCACGAGGGGACATTCCGTGCCGAGTGTTATTATATATGCACGAGGGGACATTTCGTGCCGAGTGATTGTGAGGTTATGCACGAGGGGACATGCCGTGCTTTTTGCTGATCATTATCTGTTGAGAAGCTAAATTCCTGCCTTTATTCCTTTTACATATCAGTTACTGCCCTGTTCTGCCGTGCTAGCAATTGTTGTCCCTTTTACCCCCATCATGTCCTCCCCGTATTTGTCTTACTTGCTTATTTCTGTTGCCATTTTTCCCTGTTATTATATAAAATTGTACAGGTACATATGTTGTCGTTGGTCCTAGCCTCGTCACTACTTCGCCGAGGTTAGGCTCGACACTTACTCAGTACATGGGTTCGGTTGTACTGATGCTACACCTGCACTTCTTATGTTGTGCAGACTACGCAGCCGGACCCGGTGATCACTGACGATCGGAGCATTTCATCAGTTCACTCAGGAGACTTCAAGGTAGACTCGCAGACGTTCGTGGGCCTTTACGTCACCTTCCACTTTTCACTTTCAGCTCTGTCTTACTTTGTATTTCAAAGAGAGTCCTATGTACTTATTTTCAGACCTTTTGTTTGTAGTAATCTCTTAGACAGTTCGTGAGTATGTGACACCAGTTTTGGGATTTGTATATGGGTTTTATTTCGAAATTGCTAAGTTATATCTTGGTTATTTGTTAAATTTCACATTGTGGGCCATCGATGGTAGCTTGCTCATTTTAGTTGTTATGAGTGTTGCTTAGTTCAACGTTGGCTTGTCTAGTGGGTTCATCGTTAGACGCAGTCACGGCCTGAAAGGTGGGATTTCGGTTCGTGACAAAATGATTTGGCACTTGAAAGTTTGAACGTACAAATGGGAGAAATGCTTGAAGCTTTAGAGGTCGAAAAAGCCTCGGAGGTGAATGAAATCCAAGAACCTTCCTTAGATGAGGAAGACGAAAATCCTTTCTTGGCACTTGATCATAACCAAGAAGAACTCTCAAATGCTCAAAATGAGAAAATGATGCTCATGTTGGAGGCCATTCTTGAAAATGAGGAGAAGAAAAGCTTGGAACTTGAGGACTTAAAACAAGCACTACATCGAAATGATGAGACTATCCACACTTTGGAGGATCAAATGAAATCATTGATTGAGGCTCATTATGCCTATCAATTTGAAAGTGTGGAAAGAGGTCAAGAAGAGTCCAATTCCGAGAAAGAAAGTGAGCTTTATTTTGAGGAATCAAGAATTGAACATTCGCCGGCCGACTCCATGAGTGTTAGTGATGCCACGAAAAATATGGAATTAGAGTTAACTGGTGTAATTGAAAATATGGTTGAGATTGACTCTAGTCCGGGGGAAAAAGAGGATGTCAAAATCCCGAAAGAACTGCAATTTGGAGGTTTGATGTCACATTCCAATCATTTTTCAACATTGGAATTGTGTGGTGAGAACTACATGATTCAATGAGGGATTGTGAGGAGGAAATCCAAAGGCCATAAATCTTACAATTTGAGGGAACAAGAAGGAAAAATGACATTCCTCACATGAAAGCCAAGAAATGCTAAATAAAGATATTAAAAATTGGCTTGATCAACAACTTACCACCCCCACCGCTCGTGGTCACAAGCTTGATTCCAAGTTAGGTGCCAAATTCATATCCTCCAAGTGGCAAGAAAAGTGGTAAAGTTGATTCACATCGTGCCACGACGTTAAATGAAGCACTTGGTGGGAGGAAATCCATTGTTTTTCAAAAAATTTAGTCATTTTTTAAATTTTATTTTTTAGAATAGCTTAGAATATTATTTTTGACTAATCTACCGAGTTTTAGAATATTTGGAGTTGATTTGAGCAAGTCGGAGTGGTCCGGAGTGCCAAAATTAGTAGTTACTGAAATTGCAGAAGCATTGGTCGCATTTGCGAACAATGGTTCGCATTTGTGAACCTTGGCCCATCGCAAAATCGAGAAAAAGGTCGCATTTGAAAACACCAGTGAATACCTAATGTTCGCAATTGCGAAAGATGTGTCGCAAATGCGACATCAGAGGGGTTAAACGGGTAAATGTGTTTCAGTTTGAACAAAAGTTAGAAAATTTGGGGCTTTTCAAAAGATACTGATCGGCTCCAACCCTGCACCATTATATAATGGCGAGGAGGGTCGATTTAGCTTTTACCCGAAAGGTCGGGATCGATATCCACAGGGAGTTATAATTGGTTAGGAATTGGGTTCCTATCTAATCTAGTTATGTGTGTTGCCTTTAATTACACTACTAACCATGAGTGGGTTTGATTTTATTCTAATTGTATTTCTATTAGTTGCTGAAAATAAACTAAGTACAATGTTTTTGTAAGAGTTTTCTCAATTGATAAAATGCACTAGGGAAGTGACTTACACCTAGGCGAGTATCTAATGTGATCTAGAATTTAAGACAAACTTGTTGTATCTGGGGTCGTGATATAACCTCACGCTTAATTACTCACTCTATACCTCTCGATAATTCGAGTGACTTTTCCTGAATTGGCTTCCTCAAGCCTAATTGGGTGCTCAAAAAGTGCAAGTGAAATTGACTCAAGTCGGGTATTACTATCTCTAGATTTAACCCTTTAATTGGGGCTATCAATCTCATGAATTCACCCCAATTCCTTGTTAGCCTATTTTACCTAGACGTGGGCCCTCTTTCTCAAGAAGAAACCTAGTAAAAAAGGCACGAATCAGTGTTTGCAACCACCAATTCAACAGATAAAACATGAAACAAGCTAAATATCACTAACCCATAAACAAATAAGCACTAAAATTAAAGACCCATTAAATACCCACACTAGGGTTGGGTCACAACCCTAGCTAATGGGTCTAGCTACTCATAATTAAGGTAGAAATCAAAGATGGAAATGAAATATAAGCCATAAATGTTAATTACAAGAACAAAATCTAAGATTATAAGCTAAACCTGCTCTAAAATTACTCAAAGTGGAAAAGTGTTGTTGTTCACGAGCTCCCTAATACCTAAGATAACCTAAAAATGTGAAAAAGATCTATTTATACATAGCTAAAATTACTGGACAAAAATACCCCTACAGATGTTCCGCTGTCAGTGGAATAATGGGCGCCTCCGCGCTTGCAATTTTGCGGTCGCGCAATAACGAGCGCGGACCGCGTTTCTTCAGAGTTGGACTTGGACTGGGATGGGTTTCACGGACATCGTAGAATCTTCTACGTCCGCGTAGGCTTCAATCGCGGCCGCATAATATGTTCGCGGACCGTGGTCTGCAATTTGACCACTTGCAACTCTTTGGATCCCCAGTGTCGCTCCCATCAGAATTTTAACTGCCTTAGCATCAGGTGGTTTCGCGTCCGCGCAATAATGATGCGGACTGCGTTCTTTGCTTGGCCCAAGAATGCAAGGTCTCTGATCCTTGATATACCAATCTCAACGAAATTTCCTTCGCGGTCGCGCCAATGATTTCTCGACTGTGCTTTTGTAGTGTGGTCAGCGGTGAATAATGAGCCCAATTCCATCTCTCTGAACTTCAAATTCGCGGAAACCCTTTGTAATCCGCCTCAGCAGAGGAACTTTTGCTGCAGCGTAATAATGGCGCTGACAACGCTCCAGTCATTTTTAGGGCTTGTGCAAGTTTGGCTCCTTTATGAGTTCGTGTTGGCTTCTTTGCCTCATTTTGACCAAAACCTGCAAGTAAGCACCTTGAGTTAGTTTTCGGGAATACCTTAATGCATTTTTGACCCAAAACCTAAGCAAAAGAGAGTAAATAGTAGGTTAAAATCCCTAGTTATCAGATACTCTACCTTCATCTTCCTCACTCTCCCAACCGTCAATTTCCACCATATTCACTCCTAATTGCAAGCATCAAGGTATGAAAGCTCACTCTTTGTGCTCTATATGTCTATAACATCATCTGTTTCTTCCTCTCTCCTTGTGCTCTCAAATACTAGGGCTTGAATTAATTCATATTTTCTGTGCATAAATTGTTTGAAAAATAACAGATTCGTGTTGTCATTTTTGGGTGAGGTTGGTTGAGAGTGTGAGCCTTTTTCTTTGCTTGAAAAATGGGGAAGTCTGAATACCCATGGCTTTGTCAAAGTAGAAGTGATTTTGTGTGCTTAATATGTGATCAATGAAAGGCCCGAATGAGATTCTTGGCCGAATCATTGAAATTTCTTCAACTCGTGGTTGTGTGTGAAGTTTATTGCATGTTTGTGTCCCTAAAACTGATTGGTGTATCTAAAAATGTGATTTTGTTTGATAATTTTGGATTTTTGGACTGCTCTATGGCTGGGACGATGAGGTCACAATTGTGATGACCTCTTCGGTGGTCGTAATTGTGAAACCTGTCAATTATGACCACCTCCGCAATTGAGAATAACTAGTCGCATTTGTGCTAACTGGGTTTTCCTGCAGCCTTCCCAATTGCGAAGAAAATGTCGCAATTGCGACATCAGAGAGCAGACTTCTGCATATTTGAAAATCCTGGAATTTTTTCTAAGGCTAGTTTCGACTATCCAATCATTTATTTGGGACTCATTTTGCAATATACTTCACAGTCGTAGCACATTCTCACTCAAATACTTTTTTACAAGTATCGAAAACTGAAAATGAGCTCGAACTCCGATGAATACGCACATGAAAATCCTTTGGAAGCTGAGGAGAATTATGACCAACATCGATTCTTGTCATTTGAGTGTCAGGAACGGTACTATTCTGAGTTGATCTCGAAGAAGTTGCTCCCAGAAAGCGGCATATTGTTGGATAAGGTCCCGGAATGTCTCCCCAAGTTCCATCGGAGACTTGAAGAGATGGGTTGGACCTGTTTTGCCCCTCAACCTTGCCGAGCCAATGAGCAATGGGTGAGGGAGTTCTATGCAAATCTCCCAGCCATCAGGTTAAAAAATCCAAAGATGAGGATTCGCGATATGATGGTACATTTTGGAGCATAAGTTGTGAACCAAGTCTATCACCTCCATGACCATGACATGGCCCCATTCCGTGCAAAAGATTGTGCTTTATGGGAGTAGTTGGTCTCCAAATTATTCCCGGGTGCAGATGTTCCATGGGCATCTGAAAAGAGAGGCATCACTTCCACAGAATTCACTGCTGAAGCTAAGATATGGCTGGCCATCATATGCAGTCGCATCTCCCCTGTGTCGAATATATGGAATGTAACAGTAACGAGAGCTCAGATAATAGCATACATTCTTGATGGTGTTTCGCTCAATGGTGGTGAGATTTTAATCAATGAAATGAGGGAGTATATTCTTTAGAATGGTCTGTCATTGATATTCTCATCTCTTATCACTGAGTTGTGCCAACTTGCTGGGGTTCAGGAGGACTCGGAGGACAACTGGATAGAGCCGGGAAAGCCTATCAACCCATTAAAGAAAAGAGGAGAGGGCGGCACCATCAAAAGAAAAAGGAGAAAGTCTTATTCTCATACCGACCAGGGTAGCCAGCCTTCGTCTTCTACAGGAGGACCATTTGCTATGCTTTCTGAGGAAATGCGGCAGATTCGCGACCTAGTAGTTGGCCTTCCACAGGGACCTGGGAAAACATCTGAGGGACCCTCTGCATAAATTTCAAAGAAAGACTTTCAAAAGTATCTTGATGATCAGAAGAGGTAGGGGGATCACCTTAAGAAGTTGGAGAATGCATATACTGATTTGGCCACGACACACGATAGTTTGAGCACTTCTCATGACAAACTGGAAAATGCACACACCAGGATGAAGAAAAGAGATAAGAAAAGAGATAAATTCTTCACCTGCATGTCGGAGGGTGTGAAGGGGCTATGGAAAGTTCTAAAGCCTCAAGAGCCGCTCCATCAACCGAGCCGGAAGAGGATGATGATGCTCCAGTTCATTGGTCCGAGGAAGAAGGAGAGGAGGATGCGACTGAGTCCGACAGCGAGGAGAGCACTTGATGCAGTATTCAGGGAGCACTTTCCACCATTTTACTCTATTTTGTATAGTTGCATTGGGGACATTGCAACATTTCTAGTTGGGGTGGCTTCTTGTATAATTATGGATATGGTAGATTGGTATTTTGATTACATGTGATGTGTTATATTAGTATGTTTATTAGCTTCTTGATTTTTTTATAGTATGTTTTATTGACTTGATGTTTATTCTCTTCTTGATTTTTTTATATAGTATGTTTTATTTTGGTGGTGATACCCTTAGTTTTATTTTCACCGCCGTTCTTTTTCCGAGGATGCCAATTTTCTTTTTTGAACCGGGTAACTTTTGGTATTTTTTGTTTCGACTTTTCCCGATGATGGATAGCTAGGCGAATTTCTTAACGGAATTAGTCTTGTAGATATAGTTTTTGTTAATTTAGGAAGAATGAGTGGTATGGGGTTTGAGCCCATTGGCCAATTTGTGGCTTGCTTGGTACCAACATGATTTAAACCTCGGCATATGAAATCTTGATCTTTGAAAAAGAAAAATTATTGAAGTAGAGATCATTATCATGAATTTTAGACTCAGTTTTTGGCTTTTTGATTCACTAAATAGCTACTTAGGCTATATGCGACTTCCTTTAGATTCATTGGTTTCAATTGGATTTTGGATTTGTATTCCATTTGAGTTTTCATGTGTCGTGTGCGGTGAGACTTATTGTGAAGTTATTTTGCATCATTTGTAGTTTAGAACTTGCTGGGATTGTGCTTCAAGGCGAAATCCTAGACTAAATTGGATTGAAAAATGATGTTAGGCCTTCCTTTGACCGCTATTGTACCCTAAATTTCCTACCCTTGCATATTTTCCCTAGTCAACCCCTTTTGAGCTTTTAAACTTTTTCTTTGGAAACCACGTTACAAGCTATCGTTCTTTTTTGATTTTCTTTTGGCACCCCACCTCCTAAGTACTTTGAAGTATGAACATAGGCTAAAAGCCTAAGTTTGGGGGTGAAGGTTGGAAAAGTTGTGATGTGGAAGTTGCTTAAAAGGTGAAAGGTGATAAAAAAAGAGAAAAAGAGTAATATTTGAAAAAAAAGAAGGGAAATAAGGAATTATGAATAAATGGAAGACTAGGTGATGAAATAAAAAATGAAGAAAGGGTGAAAAAGTTCTCGAAGGAAGTGTACTTTGATTGTTGAAAAATTGTAGCGCTTGGGGAGGTTTTGAGTCACTCTAACCAAAATAGTCCCATGCCTTAACCAAAAGCCTAAACTACAACCTCTTACGTCCTAATTGACTTTGAACTAAGTTTGTCCACATTAGTGGAGAAATACATAAAGGGAAAGCGTATGGTACTACTTGTGTGCATTTGAACATTTTTGTGTGAGAGAGTTAATTCTTTCCATTTGATATCCCATTTATATTTTGAATCGCAATTTATGAGTGTGGCATTCTTTCTTAAGTGTGAGGGCACGTGAGATTTGAGTTGTGAATTTAATCCCATTTCCAATCGGGAGGAATGAACGAGGGAAGATAATTGTGATAGAGAGGCAAATTTTTAAGCTTTAGTGTCATGACTTGATTGCTACTTAGTGGTGCATATTGTGGTTGTTTCGGTACTTTTGTCAGCCTTGCACCTCTATTGAGTAATGCCTGAGTTGTGGTCAACGAGAACTTATAATTGGGGACCGACAAACTGGTTCTCTTCTTCTCCACCAAGCACGGAAGTTTAAGGATAACTGTAGGTTGGTGGATACCTAAGGAAACTCCGATTCGATCCGCCCCCTGGTTGGGAGGCATCTACCTCACTGAGCAGTGTTTTCTCATGGAGGAAAGAAAGATGGGCATTTCTCGAGTTTGAGAAAATGCAATGCGACATCCAGGCATCTTTTGAGCATGTTCAGCTTCCAAAATTCCCGGAGTCCTACAACCCAATCGTGAGAAAGAAATTCTTGAAACTACGCGTTAAGAGTTCTGTCTTCTAGGGAGTAGTCAAGATAGGATGACTCTGATCGTTCCTTCTATGGAGTCGGTCAGATGGAGCTGATTAGATCCACATCCGAGATGGGTCCATCCCTGAAGTCAAAGAGTTATCACCAGTTGTATCATTGAAGCGGACGGGGCTTCCTCGCCACTTTAAGAAAGTATTTTCGAATTAATTCCACATCTTCTACTTAGAAATTTACATAATGTTTGAGCACTTGAATGGTAATGAAATTCATGAGAAGTTGTTGGCATTTCATATGCTTTGGATTAATTGGTTGTACCAATCGAAGTCATGTGTCTGTGCATGTAGTAGACCTTTTGACTTGGCATGATATTGATGCACTATGAGTTAAATACTTGGAAGGAGATTTTGTCGCTTTCATTGCTTAAGGACAAGCAATAGTTTAAGTTTGGGGGTTTGATAAGTTGGTAAAATACCAACTTATCTCGTCTTTAATCTTAGATTTTTGCTATGTTTAGTTGATAAAAACATGTGTTTAATGTCGTTTACTTCTATTTTATACGTTCTATGTGATTTAGAAGTGATCATGAAGAAACCAAGTGAAAACGAGTCACCAGTCAAGGTTCGCAAACGTGAGATGTTGGTCGCAAATGCGAAGTCGAACAAGACAGTCAACCTTCGCAAATGCGAAGCCAAGTGCACAGTGCCAAGTTCGCAATTGTGAACATACAGATCGCAAATGCGAAAATCAACCTTTAAGTCCTAGTTCGCAAATGTGAACATAGCTTCACAAATGCAAAGATCGCGCTTCAGTGCTGGGCATTTCTACCATTTCACATTTTCTTCATCCCAACCTTTAATACCTGACCTAGCTCAGTTTGTAAAATATCTTTGGCTCATTTTCAGTCTCTTAGACTAGAGAGAACAAATTTGGGAAAATAGGGTTCTTGAACACACACTTGGGTCTTGAAAATTTGAAGCTGTTGGTTGAGAATTTCTTACTCATTTATGCTCATTTCTTCATTTCCTTTCTTTGTATTGAATATTTAAGTGTGTAGTATTTTTTCTGACACTTGAATCTTGTTTATGGTAATATTCATGTTTAAAGAATGATTTTTTGTTATTATGAAGTGAGCTATTGTTTCTTTGATTATTCTTGTTCTTTAATGTTTCCAAAGGGATTAGCTAACCCTAGGACTCGCCCATTAACTCCGAATTAATTTTGGGAAAGATTAATTAACAAGAACTTGAGGCTTTAACCCTCATTTTATAGATTCTACCTAGGGATGGGATTAAACTACTTGTAGTCATATCCGGGTGTACTTAATCTCTTAATTGTTTTAGGGACAATTCAATTAGGAAGTCTTTTTAGTCTTCGAAAGAAGCTAATGTAAATTATTACCCGAGGCTAATTAACATAAACTCGATCATATTTGTAAAATCGTGAAATACATTGGATTGTTACTTGAGTGTAAGTCCCTATTCATCCATACTTGTAGCCATTGATCATTTTACTTGCTTTCTAGGTTAGTATGCATTTTCGCAATTAGTTATAAATATTTTCACAATCACATTCTAAGTGTTTGGCATTTCATAATAAGTGATAATTCTCTTACACGCCTAATCTCCTAGGATATTGTTCTCTGTGGGATTCGACCCCGACTAATATTTGGGTAAATTATACTTTATGTGACCGTGTCCATTTACTTTTTAGTAGTGGATTTGGACGTCATCAACCACACCTTGTGGGTGCTGGGGTGCCTCGAGCTGGAGGTGTTGTGGATGTAGTACCTGTAGAATTAGCTGGTTGCGCCGTACCTCTGCCCATTATCCATTGGGACGAGCGGCAATCCCTCTAAATGCGACCCCTCACACCACACACATAGCATATAGGTAGGTCCATGAAGCAGGCGCCAAAGTGCATCCTTCCACACTTAGGGCATGAGAGCATTCGTTGCTGCTGAAATCTTCTGTCGGGGCGACACTGCTGGTTGGGTCCCCTTTTGCCCTGACTGGGTCCACATGAATGTGCACTCACCGAAGACTGAGCGAATGATTGAGATGGTCTTGATGACCCTCCCCCGAATGCCGACCGCTAGAAGAACCACCAAAGTTGACTGTTGGCCAGGACTTGCTACTATTCTGACGCTCTATTCTATTCTTCAATTTGCGGGTCTCTGTTGCTTGAGAAAATGCCACCATCTTACCATAGTTCATACCGGAGTTCAAGGCAGCTGTAGCAGCCTTGTTAATAACCAAGGGGCTAAGGCCCTATACAAACCGGCGCACTCTAGCCTCCATAGTGGGAAACATGTGAATAGCATACTTGGATAGGTGCGCGAACTCCATATGGTACTCCCATACATTCACACTACCCTGTTTCACGCTTTCAAACTCAGCGGCATGGGCCGCCTTAGTCTCGGCAGGAAATAAATGATCCATAAAGGCATCAGTTCAGCCAAGAGAAATGGGGAAAAAGTAACCCCGAAATGAGAGTATAATGTTTCGCATGCCAATGGTGGCGTGAGGCGCTGGTTCCAATACATCAAGATTCCTGGAACTAGGGATAGCGCCCCACGCTACCCTAGGCGCTGGCGATGAGAAATCGTTTCTATTTCGCCCGGAAATGGGCATAACTCTCTCATACAAGGTCTGAATTCGATGATTCATTTTGCTATGACTCTGTAATTTCCATACGGATATAATTCTTTAATCAAAACTGAATTTGTATCTAATTTTCTTAATGTGATTCCACTTATACTCGAAGAAACAACGTCGAAACATCCTAAAAATATCCAAATTAAATTACGGGCATACGCCCGAGTCCAAAATCACCATCCGGGCCTAACAGAATCATCAAAACTCCGTTTCGAGGCTGAATACAGAAAAAAATCAAACTTGTCCATAATACATCATATGAATCTACTCAAGACTTCAAATAGTTGAAAATAGCGTAAATGTTCAAAATGACAAGTCGGTCGTTATAGAACCATCTACTTCTCCTAGGGGCACGTGCACTTTTCTTCCTCCTAGTTCCGGAGATACCATAGTTTAGCTTTTCTTTTCCTTTCCAATTCTTGTACATGTGTTGTTTTTTGTAAATAAAGACATCTTTTTGCTCAAGTGTTTGAGTCTTACTTTTGTTTGAATATCCATGCAAGTCTTTAACCTTTGCATTTTCTTAAGAACTTTGCGCAACGTTTTTCTGTTTGAGTTTTTTTATGTGCAGACTTGGATGTATTTTCCCCGAAAGCATTTTTGGTTCCGGGCATAACCCTTTTTACGTGAGGGTTTCTATAAGTATTTGCGCAAGTTTACTTTTTGCGTCCTTTCGTGTACGTCTTGTGGTGTATTTTTCCCATAAGGCATTTTCATTCTGGGAGTAAATTCTTCCAAAGCCAATCCTTTAACATGAGGGCTTTTATAAGAGAGGCCCTCTAATGTTTATGGTGCTCTTGAAGAGGACGTCTCCTATTCATTACGACACTAGCATTTGAATTACTTGTTTAACTATCAAATGACAAAGTTAGTTCATCGTTCAGACAAGAAACAAGATAAAAACAAAAGGATTCATTTTATTTTATTCCTTCTATTTTCAAAAATACAAAAGAATTTGCTATGCTGAAAAGAAATTGCCATTACTTGTGGCTATCTTGTACCACTTGTTTATACGGGGCTAGTCGTACAATCCCCGGTCCCAATGATGCATTTATATTTCCGGTATTTTGTTTCCCGATCGATGTGGCAGTCATTGTTTCCGTATCTTCATATCATCCCCCCTAGTGTCGAATGTGAGGAGTGCGAATTGGAACACTAGAAGTCTTGTATCCTCAAATGTTCCACCATAATTTCTAGATAATCCTTAACTCGGTAACACAATTTACTTCCCTGAGGAATCTACGCTATCGAGCAAAAAACTATCTAACAACCCTCTAGTGGGTTGTGCTCGTGAATGGTCGGCTAACCTTTCCTCAATAGCAAACTTAACTTCCCAGTGGGAATTTTCTATAGAGCAAAAGATTATCTAATTGCCCCCGAGTGGATCTTCACTTGTTTCCTATTAAAGGTATTATTGTTTTTGTCTTCGTAGTATGCTTTCTATCGTTGCCTCGTTAAAACCCATGCCAGAAAAAACCAATTGGGACAAAAAACTGAATGGAGGGAAAAATAGTGCAGCACATACTTTCTAATCAGATAATGTTCATTAGCAATAATATATTTTGAGGTGCGTCGCGTTCCAATTGCTGGGCAACATTTCTCCATTCCAGTTCTCTAACTCGTATGAACCTTTTCCGGTGACAGCTGAACCTGGTCCTTCCAATGTTTGACCTAGCTTCCCCCGTTGAGCTCCCGGGTATTTTAAGTTACTTTCCTTAGTTCAAAATCTCCTACTATGAAATAACAAAGGTTGACTCTTCGACTGTAATACCCCTCTTTTCTCTGCTTTTGAGCTTCCATTCTTACATACGCCAAGTCCCTGCGTTCATCGAGCAGCTCCAAGTTGACTAACATTGCTTTGTTGTTTGATTCTTCACCTATCTGGAAATATCTCAAGGTAGGTTCACCCGCTTCCGCCGAGATTAAAGCTTATGCACCATAAACACGGGAAAAAGGGGTTTCCCCTATGCTCGATTTGGTTGTTGTTCGGTATGCCCATAGAAATCTAGGTAATTCCTCGGGCCAATTGCCTTTTAGCTACTTATAATGTTTTCTTGAGTATTTGAATTATCACTTTGTTCGTTGACTCTGCTTGGCCGTTTGCACTCGGATGATAGGTTGAAGATGTAATCCTCATTATTTTTAAATCTTTAAGGAACTTTGTAACCTTTGCATTGATAAATTGTGCTCAATTGTCGCATGTTATCTCTTTTGGAATTCCGAAACTGAAAATTATATTTTCCCATACGAAGTTAACCACTTCGCGTTCTCCAATCTTCTGATAAGGACCTGTTTCCCCCACTTGGAAAAAATAGTCAGTCAAAATTAAAAGAAATCTTACCTTTCCGGGAGCCTATGGCAACGGTCCGACGATGTCCATCCCTCATTTCAAAAATGGCCATGGGGACAGAACTGAATGTAAGCGTTCTGCCGGTTGATGCACCAATGGTGCAAAGCGTTGGCATTTATCACATTTTCGTACGAAGTCTTTGGCGTCCTTGTTACATGCGGGGCCAGTATAATCCTGCCCATACCAACTTCACCACCAAGGAATCTGCGCCCGAGTGGTTGCCGCATATCCCTTCGTGGACCTCCCTCATGACGTAGTTAGCTTCATATTCTCCTATGCATCGGGTCAGCGGTCCTTGGAAAAAATTTCTATACAATCGGCCTCTCTTGAAGCTATATCATATTGTTTTGGCGCATAACGCCCGTGATGACTAAGGGTCTTCGAGAAACTCCCATGCTGGAGATAATCGATGATTTCATTTCTCCCATACCAGACCAAATTTGTCGAACTTACCTCAAATTAACCATCTTCATACAGGAATGTGCTCGTCAGTTGTAATACCACTCCAAACTCTGATCCCTTTGTTTCTGTCGATGATCCCAAGTTGGCCGATGTGGCTGCCTTAGCATTATCTTCCCTTGGGATATGAGTAATTGACCACTCCTGTAATATCATCAATAGAGCCTAGACTTTCACCACGTATTGTGGCATGCGCTTGTCTTTGGTTTCGAAGATACCGCAGACCTGATTTACCACGAGCTGTGAGTCGCATTGATTTCGATGACCTCGAAGTCAAGTCTCTGGGCCCAATTTGAGCCTTGCAACCAAAGCTTTATACTTTGATTCATTGTTAGTAAAAGGGACCGTACTAATGGGTTTGCCTTAGGGTTTCCCCCGAAGGCATGATTAAGACTATTCTGAGCTCGGACCCTTTTATGTTGGAATCTTCGTCCCCAAATAAGGTCCAAATCCACGATGTCAATTTCAATACCACTACTGCCTTTTTGATTACTAGAGGCAACAATCCCATAATGAAATCGGCTGGGACATGGGACTCAATTGCATTCCTTGGTTTATATTTTATGTCGAATTCCCTCATTTCGATGGCCCATTTGGACAATCTTCTTGAGAGCTTGGGTTTATGGAGAATGTTATGCAAAGGGAAATTAGTCATCACAACTATCGGGTGGCACTGGAAGTAGGTCCCCCGCTTCCGAGCGGAAACTACGAGAGCTAAGACCAGTTTCTCCATATGTGGGTAGCGACTTTTTGCTCCTACAAAATTTTGCTAACATAATAAATGGGATATCGCGTACCTTCGTCCTCTCGAACTAAAACCGCACTTACTGCAACTTCCGAGACTGCGAGGTAAACTAGCAATATTTCACATTCTTTTTATTTTGAGAGCAGTGGGGGGATTGACAAGTACTTCTTCAAATCCCTCAAAGCATGCTGGCACTCTGATGTCTATTCATAATTGTTTTTCTTTTTCAGCAGTGCGAAGAAGCAATGCCATTTTTCTGACAACCGGGAAATGAACCTGCTCAAAGTTGCCAACCTTCCTGTGAGCCTTTGGACTTCCTTTACGTTCTACACTTTATCTAGGACGTCCTCTATGGCCTTGATTTTATCGGGGTTTACCTCAATTCCCCTTTGTGAGACCAAAAATCTTAGAAACTTACCAGAGCTAACCCCGAACGCGCATTTCTTGGGATTAAGTTTCATATTATTCTTCCTCAAGATGTCGAAAGTTTCTTACAAATGTTTAAGGTGGTCATCTGCATTCAAATACATAAAGAGCATATCGTCTATGGAAACTTGCATAGGTTTTCCTATTTGATTTTCAGACGTCCTGTTCACGAGTCGTTGATAAGTGGCTCTGACGTTTTTCAACCTGAAGGGAATCACATTCTAACAATATGTACCAAAATTTGTTATAAACGAAGTCTTTTCCTGATCTTTCGGGTTCATCTTGATTTGGTTGTACCTGGAATAAGCATCGAGGAAACTCATTAATTCATGTTCGGTCGTGGCATAAATCATTTGATCGATGTTTGGTAGTGGGAACGAGTCTTTCTGGCACGCCTTATTTAGATCTTTATAATCTACACACATGCAAAATTTATTATTCTTCTTATGAACTACTACTACATTAGCTAGCCAGTCCGGATATCTTACCTCTCGGATCGAACCGATATTAAGCAAGCGGGTTACCTCTTTTTTGGAGAATTTATTCCCGGCTTTGGCAATAAGGCATTTCTTTTGTCTTACCAGAGATAGGTTGGGAAAGCTTAACTTGTGCACGGCTACCTCCGTGAAATACTTGTCATATCCTCATGCAACCATGCAAAATAATTAGCATTAAATTTAAGAAATTCAATAAAATCAGACCTGAGCTCCAGATGTAGTCTCGTCCCATATTGAATTTCCTTTCTAGGAATTTTCCGAAAAATGCAACTTGCTCCAGCTCTTCCACCGTGGACTTCGTTGCATTTGTCTCTTCTGGAACTTGAAAATATCTCGGCACCTAATAATGTTCTGATGCCTCTATCCCCGGGCTAACTTCTTCCAGTTCGGGAGTAGGTGCTGGTCCTTGTAACTGCTATGCCACGTGTTCCTTTCCTTTTCTACTGGATACTGAAATTGGATTCATCTCCCTTGTTGGTGGTTGATCACCCCTTATCTACTTGAGTCCTTCAGGCTATGGACACTTCATCAATAAGTAATATGTTGAGGGTACATATTTCATTCGTGTAACCATTGCCTTCCAAGGATGATATTGTATCCCATATCACCATATACCACTTCTAAAAGAGTTGTTTTCATTACTCCTTCAGCATTCGTGAGCAATAAAATCTTTCCCCAGGTCGTCACACTCGCGAGGTTAAAAGTCGGCGAGGAGATTTGTGGCCGGAATAATGCTTCCGGTGAGTTTAGCTTGCTCCAATACTCTCCATTGTATGATATTAGCCAAACTCCCTGGATCTACTGGAACACGATTAATCTTAAAATTTAACACATTTAAAGAAATTACTAGTGCATCATTGTGTGATAGCAGCAATCCGTCTGCGTCCTCTTCCGTAAAAGTGATACTGTCTTCCCGAAGCTTTTTACTATGAGTTATTGAAAACTTTCGTCTTCTTTGCTGCTGAAATGGTAACCTCGTTAATCTCATTCCCTCCGAATGTCATATTGATCATTTGGCATGGGGGGTTCCGCGTTTTCTCTGATACGACCATAATTGTTCTTAGCCTTGTAACTTAAGAACTCTCTGAGGTGATTATTCTTCAACAACGTTGCCACTTCTTTCCGAAGGTGTCAGCAGTCCCCTGTCTAGTGGCCATTCTTCCCATGGTATTCACACCAGAATTCAGGGTCCCTCTAGCTGGGATCAGATCTCATTGGTCTCGAGAATAGTGCATCTTATGTTTCTCATGGCTGACACCTATTCGACTATACTGATATTAAAGTTGTATTCTAATAACTTGGGGAAAAAAGAAACACGTGACCCCGACGTTTCTTTATCCTGCAGTGATATATTGTTCCGACCACAATCAGTCCTTTTGTCAATAGTGAACTAGTATGCTCGTAGGGCAAAATCGGCCTTTCAAAGTTCGTTATTCTGTGTCGTTGTCAACTTTTGATTTTTCTCTGTTCTTCTCCAGTCTTTTGGTCGACAATGGAAAGCCAACCTGATCATCCTCGATCCTTATTTTTGACTCGTACCTGTTGTGGACATCCGCCCAAGTCATTTCTTACTCAAGCAGGCTTTCCTTCAGTTTCCGGGAAGCATCCGAACTTCTCTAATCCAATCCCTTGGTGAATTCTTCGGCTTCCCATTCATCCGGGACAGCCGAGAGCAACATTCTTTCCTTCTGGAATCAGGTGGAGAATTCTCATAGTAACTCGTACTCTCCTTGCGCAATCCTGAATATATCGGCCTTTTGGGCCTGTACTTTTCTTGCCCCGGCATGAGCCTTGACGAAAGAGTCCGCGAGCATTTCAATGGAATTTATGGAATTCTTGGGTAACAGTGAATACCATGTGAAGGATTCCCTCGTGAGAGTTTCCCCAAATTTCTTTAGCAACACACATTCTATTTCGTGAGGAGCTAAATCATTTCCTATCACCGCTACTATGTAGGTGGTAATATGCTCCTGAAGGTTTGATGTTCTGTCATACTTTGGCACTTCAAGCATTTTGAAACGCTTCGGGGTTAATTCTTATGTCGCACTTGGATTGTAAAGCAATTGAGTATACTTCTTTGAGTCTGGGCCTTTCAGTACCGGGGCGGGCCTGGGATTTTTACCATGCAGGCATTTACTTCCCTCATAAACGTAAAATTTCATTCTTGAAAGGATCGTTTTCGTTATTAAGAACGGATTCGCTCCCCCCAGCTTCGTCGGAGCAAACTTCACCCCTAAGCGTTGTTGTCGACCCTCTGTGTTGTTTGGTTTGCGGGAACACCAGGAGGGATTGGATCCCGTCTGTTTGCATTATCTAAAGCTCCCGACAGTGCATGCTTTAACTCCGTCATAACCTTATCATGTCGCGTGAGACGGCCTAGAATGATTGCATGTTGCTCATGCAAGATCCTTACCACGTCAATGACATGCTCCTCATCAGCATCATCGGGAGTTGTCTCCCAAACCTATCAAGGATACTAGGTATCACTGATTGAGTCCTCGAAATGAGGTTGATCTCCTCGAATCTCGGGATTGTGCGTGTTGTTAACAATGTTATCTACCATTTCTTATGATTATTTATAACACAAAATAATCAAAACACGTTAGTGAAAAAGGCAAGGATCAATTTAATTGCACGACTGTCTAAGCCCCACGGTTGACACCAAATTGTTCACTCGTAAAACGATATAGTTGTATTGATATGTTATTTCTGGACAAGTGAACTAATTTGATCGTGAAATAATAAAATAACCGTAGAAATATGAAATACATAGCCTTACAATGTATATGAAACGACAGAAGTGACAATTCCAGGAACAAGGTTTCTGGGCACCACGGTAGTGAAATCGAAAAGCGAGATTATATTAAGCTTTGTATATTATGTAGTGTAAGTTTTCCAGAAAATTCATGTTATTTACAATGATAACTGAGCTCACTATTTACAGATATGTCTAGGGAACGAGGTCCCAGGATCTTGCCCTTCTTTAATATCAATTATGAGGGTCATGGATGAAGGTGTAACGGTGAACGTAAATGCTAAATTACCTGTAACCGACCACCGCTCTTAATGCCACGGGATATTATTCATTAAATTCTACCAGTTGCAGAGCATTTATCATGACTTTATAAACGTTATTCTTTCCGGTGACAAGCAGAACAACTGCGGTCGGTCTCTGGCCATCCCTGTCTTGGGTTCCACGTGTCCTTCTTTATGGACGGCCACGTGTCATAGCATATTTTACCCTCTACAGATAGAAGAGACAGAGAGAGAGAGAGAGAGAGAGAGAGTGTATATATATATATAACAAGTAAACAAACCCAACATCTTGTCCGAAAAGCATTTTTGAATCAAGATCTAAACGTTTTTCATTAGATCTAAAGAAATAAACACATATACAAACCGGAAAAGCTGTAACAAACGGTGATGGGCACAAATGTACTGGTGGCTGGGGGTCATTGATGGCTTCGCCGCCTGTCCGGTCATCACCTCCGGTAGCGGCGGCAACAACAGTGTGACATGTGAGGGAGGCCAACGGGGCAGTATGGTCACTAAAGGAGCTCACCGGTGAGGTAAGCTTAGGGATAAGAGGCGACATCCTCCCTTTTAAGAGAAACGAGAGAGAGTTTTGAGAAAGGGCTACCTTGACTCTCTAAAAAATGAGATGAAAATGAAATACCCCATTTTTTTAGGCGATAGATGTGATATAAATGAGAGGGGTAAGTTATTTTATTATGGTTTCGGGGAATATAGATGTTTGGACAGTTTTTACTCATAAGGTAAAATGTCACATCAATATGAATCAGCACGTCAATCTACTTATCACATCAACATGACTTCTCACACCGCATGTCTAATCACATCAAATGTCACATAAAATTCGTCGTCATATCGGACTCTAACGGGACATTGAATTTGACCGGACTTGATCTGTATTTTAAAATGAACTCTGCTGGCTTTCATGTAATTGATAGATTGTGCTATAAAATTAAAATATAAATATTTAATAAAAAAATACAATTGGTACTATTTCTTTAAAATGTAACTACTAAAATTGCGTTGTAATAATTATTTTTTAAGGACAATAAATTGATAGAATATCCTAATATTTGAAAAATAGGACAATTATTAATAAATTATTTGAAATTCAGAAAGACGCAAAAAATGGTAGTACTCAACTAATGATAAAAATTCCTACATCTTGTAAAATAAGAATAATTATCAATAAATTGCATAAAAGCTAAATAATGAGTAAAATTCCACATTTTACAATTTTTGATTAGGAAGCCTGTAGATGTTAATTTTTAAATATGGAGGGTCAAAATTGAGTGTCAACAGTCACATAATTAAGCATGTAAGTGATGGACAGTTTTCTCAACGAATATGTTTTTTGGAAACATTTAATAACGTGATCGACTAGATCGTTATATATCGCATTGTTATGAGAACCTTTGTATTCAAATTTTAAGTTCAATTATTTTTCCTCTCAACCCACGTACTAGAATAATGATCACGTACTAATATAGTCTTCCATTACTAATCAGTTCCCAAAGGATCTATTATAAATCAATAGTCATGTGGGTCTATTTAACTATGGTCTATTGCAAACAAATGATCAAGAACAACAATAATAATAACAACAACAAAACTAGTAGTTTCCCACAAGTGGGGTCTAGGGAGAGTAAGATGTATGTAGCCTTACCTCTACCCCTGGAAGGGCAGACATGATATTTTTGATAGACCCTCGGCTAGAGAATGACTGAAAAGCAAAGGTAATTGCAACAAGTAGGAATAACAACAATATGTAATTGCAACAAGTAGGAATAACAACAACATGCAATTGCAACAAGTAGGAATAACAGCAAGATTAAGTAAGATTGAATCCAGGAATGCAGTCAAACTCTAGGTAGTAATAGCCATCTATGGTTAAAAGATATCACATTAACACTAATGCTAGCGAACTGAGTATAACAAAGAAACGCCCGACTACCTACGGACCTTCTACCCTAATATTTGACCTTACACCGTCCTATCTAGGGACATGTCCTCAGTCAGCTCCAGTTGCGCCATGTCTCACCTAATAACCTCTCCCCAGGGATTTTTAGGCCTACCTCTACCCTTACTACTACCTACCGATGCTAACTACTAGCACCATCTAGCTAGGGCTTCTATACATCTCCTCTTAACATTCCTGAACCATATACCCCTCGCCTCTCGCATCTTATCTTCCATAGGGGCCACTCCCACCTTTTCCCGAATAACTTCATTCCTAATCTTATCCAACTGGGTGTTCCCACACATATACCTCAACATCCTCATCTCAGCTACTTTTAGCTCTAGGTATGAGAGTTCTTCACCAGCCAACACTCCGCTCCATAAAACATAGTCAGTCTAACTACAACCTTGTAGAACTTACATTTAAGTCCCAGCGGCACATTCTTGTCACAGAAAATATCGGAAGCAACCCTCCACTTCATTCATTCTGCTCTGATAAGATGCACGACTTCTTCATCAATCTCCCCGTTACCTTGTATTATGGATCCAAGATACTTGAAACTACCTCTCTTGGGGATGACTTGTGTATCAAGCCTCACCTCCATATCCCCATCCTGGTTACCGTTGTTGAACTTGCACCCAAGTATTCCATCTTGGTCCTGCTCAACTTGAAACCCTTAGACTCTAGAGTCTGCCTCCAAACCTCCAGCCTCTGTTAACACCACCGCGGTCTCGTCAATCAAAAATATGTCATTAGCAAATAACATACACCATGGAATCTAACATTGAATGTGTGCCGTCAATGCGTCCATCGCTAAGGAATATAAGAATGGACTAAGAGTTGATCCTCCGTGCAACCCCATCATAATCAGAAAGTGTTCCAAGTCTCCTCTCACTGCCCTAACCCGGGTCTTAGCTTCATCATATATGTCCTTAATCACTCTAATGTGGGCTAATGGTACCCCTTTAGCCTCTAAGCATCACCAGAGCACCTCTCTCAGGACTTTTTCATATACTTTCTCTAGGTCAATGAACACCATGTGCAAGTCCTTATTCATCTCCCTATACCGCTCCACCAATCTCCTCACAATGTGAATGGCCTTCATAGTCGAACTCCCTGGCATGAAACCGAATTGGTTCTCAGGAATAGACACACTAGTCCTCACCCTCGCTTCAAACACCCTCTCCCAAACATTCATATTATGGCTTAGCAGCTCAATCCCCCTATAATTATTACAACTTTGGATATCACCCTTGTTTTTATACAGAGGAATAATCTTACTCCACCTCCATTCGCTGGCATCTTCTTCGTCTTGAAAATGACGTTGAACAACCTAGTGAGCCACTTCAAACCTGCCCTACCTGTATTCTTTCAAAATTCCACATGTATTTCATCAGGACCAGTAGCTCTACCTCTATGGATCTTACGCAAACACCCTCGACCTCCTATACTCTTATGCACCTACAATACCCGAAATCCTTACGCATCTTGGAGTTCTCCAATTCGCCCAGCACAATGTCCTTATCACCCTCTTCGTTTAGGAATTAATGGAAAAGAAATGATTGAGTAACTTAATAAATTGTAGATCCGAGTTAAAATCTACAAAACCCAAACTACGTAATGACGAAGAAGAAGAGATTTAACCAATTACCAGCTATATGAGGACAAAATATACACCTTAAATGTATATTCCAATTTAATGTACCATCAAATCAACCTCCAGATCGATAAACTTGAGCTCCACGATCTAACGGAATTGACTACTGATGAGCTAAAAATAATTTGAGAGGAAACGAGGAAGAAAGGAGAAGTTAGAGCCTGAGCTCTGTGCAAAAATATAGGTAAATGCGAGCTACAATGGGCAATAACGGAAGATTTGGGCGGAAGAGGAAGAAGAAGATGCCGGGGAATGACGATTATTTTATTTGGAGTTTTTTTTTCTATTTATTTAAGAATAATATTTTTTTTATATATGTTGACCAATGTGTAATAAGTATAACTTTTGAAGTTGTGGACTTTACTACCCACTTCACCTTTTACAACAACAACAAAAACTATCCTAGTATAATCCCACATGAGCGGTTTGGGAGAGTAGTATATACGCAGACTGTAATGATCCGATTGATTGTTTTGAGATCTAACGTGTTGTTTGGCGGTTTGGGTCCTTAAGTAGCTTCACTTTATTTTTTATGACTTGTACGCATAGTCAAAATTGAATTTCGGGAAGTACATAGTTGATTTGGAAGGTAAATTCTCAATTCGAAAGCTTTAAGTTGGAAGAGTTGACCAAGGTTTGACTTTTGAGTAAAAGACCTCGAAATCGGAATTTAAAGCTTTCAATAGGTTCATATGATGATTTTGGAATTGGGCGTACGTTTGGATGGCTCGGGAGCATTTCAGCGCTTATTGTGGAAAGTTGGCATTTTGAAAGTTCTAGAAATTCCTATGATTGATATGAAATGGACTTTGGCGTTATTGATACCTGTTTGGAATACTAAGACTTAAAACATGTTCATATCATAATTTGTGACTTGTACGTACAGTTTGGCGTCATTTCTGAATGTATAGATATGACTCCGACGCGTTCATCGATGTTTAAAAGTTTAAAGAAAGGTTTCGATCATCGATTCATAGTTGTTTTGTTGTTTGGTGTGATTTGACGCCTCTAGTAGGTTCATGTTATGTTTTGGGACTTGTTGGTGTGATTTGACGGAGTCCTGGGGCCTTAGGTGTGTTTCGAGATGGGTTCAGACAAATTCTCCTTGTTCTATGTTTGTTGATTTCTAGCGTTCCTGGTAAGCACCGTGATCGCGTGTAAAGGGATGCAATCACAAAGAGTAGCTGGAGATGGAGAGGAATAAGTGCATCGCGAACGCGGTACAGACGTCGCGAATGCGGAGAAGGTACTGGGCGTAACCTACGCGAACACGATTGGAAGTTGCGAATGCGAGAAGGATGGGGAGTTGGGACTTGGCAAGTTTTAAGCCTTTGCGAATGCGGCATGTGGCCCGCTAAAACGAAGGGCAGGGATCACACCGCTTCACAAGCGTGACGTGGAGGTCGTGCGTAGAGTAATTTTGGGTAGCAGTATTTTTGGCCTTCAGGATCGCGTGGATGATCCCGCGATCGCGACGAGGAAAATCCTTGGTAGTGAGCTTTTTATTTCGGGATTTAGCCCATTTATCTCACATTTTCATTTGGTTGGGCGATTTTTGGAGCTTTTGGAGGGGAGGATTTTATCATCTATTATGAGGTAAGTTATTCCTACTTGTTGTAAGATAAATACATGAACATATGGATTAAAAACTTTGTCGAAATTGTGTGATATTGGAAGAAAACCTAAAATTTGATATTTTGGATTTTGACCATGAAATTTGACATAGAATTGGGAATAAATTATATATTTTAGTTTGTAATGTTATGGATAATGTTTATCTTCATAAAATTTTGGAATCTGAGCACGTGGTCTTGTGGGTTGAGTTTGTTGACTTTTTGAGCGGAGTTTGTAATTGTTATAAATTGATTAATTATGACTATTGGAGTATATTTTTACTGGTTTGCATTACTGTTTTTCTAGTTTCGGATCGATGGGCATTGGTTTGAGGTGCTAAAGAGGCGTTGGAGCCGGTTATGGAACTTCGAAGTGAGGTAAGTCTTATGTCTCACCTTGTTAAGGGGGATTTACCATGTGTCGCGCCCCCTTTCCTATCGCACGGTTTAGGTACGGAGAGATCGGGTTTATGACATTTGGACAACTCCTCAAAATATGGTAACTTTATCAAAATATAGTAACTTTAAAGAAATACAGAGCAAGGATTCGAAATGGCATGATTTTGAGCAGAGTGAGGCATCTTTGAAAACCCAGTAGTTTGAAAACATAATAGAATAGGAATCAGTAAAAATCAGTAAAAGGAAATAGATGCACAACTCCGATACTGTTTAAAATAGAGCAGGAATTTTAATAAAAGTAAAATGAACTTCAGTGAGGTAAAACGTGAATGGGAGCAGCAGGGTTCAAAATGTTTAAAGTGAACTGATTAAACTAGTAGAACATAATTGATTTGATTTTATATGTGTTAGGCCTAAGGTTTGCCTAGGCGTCGTATACATTGCCTACTTATTTTAAAGGGTGAACATGCATATTTGGATTCTGATTTTAATAGATACATGTTTGCAGGAAATTGTTTCAAGTAGATTAACCATATTTTATAGGAGTATTAGATTATGTTAACTAGGCGTTCGAGTTTTGATAAATAAGAAGTCCTAAGGGCAGGATATCTAATGCACAAAGTATCATCCTAAATTATGGTTTCTATATGTCATGTTTATAAAAATGCATGAGCAACACATTATGGAAGCTTTTGTTACTTGTTTAGTTATACTGGGAACATGGTGTCAGATGGTATGAATAAAATAGATGTGTTGAAATGAAGAACCTAAACATGATTTTTAATGCATGGTATGCATGTCCTAAGCATGATACTATTGCACACATAAGGAAATAAAGCCTATAGTCATGATTTCTACCCATACTACACTAAACATGCATAGTTCCCTCCCATATTCACTATCCAGCCCCAATCGTTTGTTTACAAATTATTACAGACCATAGCAAATGAATTACAGTAATTGCAAAGAGGAAAATAAGAAGTTATTATATAGGGAGCCTTCAAACAGGCCCAACCTTCCAGCCTCACCCCTTTCGAGCTTCACAGCCTTACATAGCCTGGGTGCGGCAAAGCTCCCAAAGGCCCTTGTGAGGGCCCTGGACAATACCGGCACCCAGCAGTTTCCAAAGTTGAGATAGGTGCAGTGCAGAATTACCTGCCTCAGTGTGTCAAAGTTCATAGGGAACTCAAGGTCCCCTAAGCAATGCTCACAGTGAGGGGGTGGAACCTAAAGGTCTAAGAATAGCGTGAAGTGCAGGAAGGAGTGGTTAAAAGAGTTTTCAAAACAGGGGATTTGTTGTAAGACAGCAGAAGCACTCGTTACAGTAGCTCAACAGTATAGGATTGCATACAAGGGCCATGGGGAAAGGGAACGGGTAAATCACATAATGCTAAAGGAGATACAGAGACTTATGAAAGTTCATTGAAGCATGACTACCCAAAATCAGAAGATTTAGGGGATCAAGAAATGATCAAGCTTAGACATAATACTAGACAGTAACAGGGGACAATTATAACAGGTAAGATAAACAACAGTTAGAAGCATGTAGATCAAGAAGAGCACACAAAGTGCAAGGGATCAAGGGAATTAGGGAGTGGTAAAGTATATGCACGACAATATACAGAAGCAGGATACAGGCATAGCAAGTAGAAGTTAGGAATAGGCAACAGTCATATTAAAGACTTAGCATGTAAGTCAGAAGAGACAAGCCATGGTAAAGTACTAAAACAAAAGATTCAATTGCATGTTGAGCAGTAGAAGCATAAATAGAAGAAAATCAGGAAGATAATAAACTGAAACAATAATAATAAACACATTGATTGGAGATTTGAAGATTAATTAGGACATACCAGTAAGAGGGCAAAAGCAGGATGTAAAGAGCAAAGTGGTAACACAATATTAGCCTTGGCTTACAGCCAGCTAATAATAGGCAAGAACAGAGGCAGTAGTAGAACAAAGAGAGAAGAGAAAGAGCACAAGAGAATGTATAATAGTATTGATGTCTGTGTTGTTGAAAAGCTAGAGCTTTTATAGTTGAAAAACGAGTAGCAGATATGGTAAGAATTACAATCGCATGGTAATCACTCAGAATCAATCAGTCAGGAAATCAAGACACTGTTCCCTTAAGTCAAGGGATCTCAAGAACTCAAACGGTAAAACATATAACATATAAGGTAAATAAAATCAGTACAAGACTAAATAAGGAAGGAATCATAGTTTATTAAGTATAGGGTAAACAATTAAGGCTAAGTTCAAAATATTCTAATTAAGGAAATAGACAAAAAAAATATAGTACCACATCAGACAAGTTAAGTGAATCGATTGATTCGAATAGGAGAGGTAAAAATTAAAGTCTCGAAGGAAAGTTTATCAATCAAACCCCAATATATGGAGTCCAGAATCAATCAAAGAAGAGTCACAATTCTATATTCATCATATAAATAGACAAGAATGACCAGACATAGTAAATAGGCAGGTTGAACAAGTGTTAGTAGAAAGATGCAAGTCTGAACAATCGAGATAGACATAAGCACATAGTGGTGGTATAAGTTAAGCTAATAGAACTCAGTAAACATATTTGAAGCAGATAATCACGATAAGTCAAACAAGAAACAAACAGAGTCATGCTAATACACAGAACCAACGAAGAAGACTTAGTAAAATTAGGGCTTTTAACACAAGCAAGATAAAAAGCTAGTAGAATCACATAATCATCATGATATGCGAAGAACAGACTTAAAAGCAAGAAGGAACTCAGTTCAAAACAAGCATAAAAAAGTTCTGAGAAACCCTAGTTTTAAAAGGAAGTAAAACGTTTAAAAGTCGAAGATTCTTAAAGATTGAGTCAAGAATAATGTAAAACATGAAGAAACAGGCTTGAATCGCTTAGAAACACCATAGACCTGAGAGGTTTAGGCAAAAATTAGGGTTTCAGAGAGGATTGAAAATAACCGGAAAACCTGCCGTGAAACTCAAAGATCGTGGTGCATATGGCGTGGTTATGTCCAAACCCGGCCGGGGAGGCCGCGAACAACCAAAGCAGGAGCCCCAGGTGCAAGTCAGCATGGCCCAGACCCTCGAGGGCTTTAGAGATGAAGTGAGCTAGATGGAGGAGACATCATGGAGGCTCGCAGTCGAAAAGATGGTGGTCGGAGATGGCAGGAGGAAGGCGGAGGAGTTCCATTGAATACGAAGAGACAGAAGTCTCTAGAGAATTTAGAGAGAGAGAGACGGGAGATAGAGAGATGAGGGGCCTCGAAAGAGTGAGACGGGGAGGGGGGTGTTAGGTAGAGTTAATTAAGGAAATGTTAATCTGGGCCGTTGATCTAATTTGATCAACGGCTCAGATTGATTTAGGACTGGGCTGGGTTAATTTAGGATTGGGATGGGTCATTTAATTGGGGTCTGGGTTGGGGTTAATTGGGTTGGGTAATTGGGTTCAAATGTGGCTAAATTTGAAAATGGCTACTAGTTAAATACCCATAAAAAGATAATTAATTAATAAAAAATAGCTAATAATTGTATAAAAATAAAAATAAGTTAAAATAGGTAAGATTAAAATAATCAAACAATATTAAAATGTAAGAAACGTAAATTCGAATTTTAAAAGGTACAAAATGTCTAATTAGGCCATAATTGCAAAATGATTGTAATTGTAATTAAATAATACCCAATTGGACAATTTATGAAATAATTAGATTTTAATAAGTAAAAAGTGATTATGAATGACATACTGAACTGAAAAAAATTTGGAGATTATTTAGAGCACAATTTATGAATTATTTAAATATAAAATATTAAAATAAACAGGAAAATAATTTAATAAAAATTTGAAAAAATAGGGGAAAATACTCATTATTACAAAGAGTAATTTAGAAAGCTTATATGCAAGTTTGCAAATAATTTGAGGAAAAATTGGGTATCAACAGCTACCCATCTTTACCCGGGAAGGATGAAAGAGTTGTCGGGTAAAGATATGATGGCCAATTTTGACCGATAAAACTGCGAGATAGAATCTGGCCGCACCATGGTTTCTGAGCTGCCTACATATCTCTGGTTTTACAGGAATCAGGTCGTATGTAGTTCCGGGATCATCGGCGAAATATACCGGTGATGTTTCACAAGAACGGACGCAAGGTGCATGGTAGGGTAAAAGTAGGAAGTTCTTACGGGGTGGTGCCGGAGAACTGGAGCGGTCTGTTCCTGCCTGGTTGGTTGTTCCGGACGGGTTACCTGCAGATAGAGAATAAGCATATATCGTGCATAATATAAACATGATGCAAGTTCCCGTCGGACTATGAATGCTGTCTTTGGACAATTAGGATGATGTCCTTAGACCATGATGTCCTGGGCCATGAATCGCTCAGCGCGGGATTCGCAGGCTATGAAATGATGTTCTCGGGCCATGAGGATGGTGCCTATGAAAGATGATGCCTTTGAATAATGATATGCAAGTTGAAAAAGAGATCTGCAGGCTATGAAATGATGTTCTCGGGCCATGAGGATGGTGCCTATGAAAGATGATGCCTTTGAATAATGATATGCAAGTTGAAAAAGAGATCTGCAGGCTATGAAATGATGTTCTCATGCCATGAGGATGGTGCCTCCGAACGATGATGCCTTTGGACAAGTTGGCGATATTTCAGTCCATGAAGAATGCAGTAGTATGATGTTGGCAAGACAGAGCTTAGTCTTGCGAAAAGAAAGAGGGCAGATCTTAGCCCGAAATAAAGCGTAAATAAATAAGGTGACTGCTTTGAAAAGGTATAAAGGAGCTTAGCGTAATGAAGTAAGATGTGGAGAGAGGTAGCATAGAACCTCGGAAGGCGGAATGATAGCCTTATGCAATGCGGGAAATAAAATGTAGGGGAGGTAGCGTAGAACCTCGGAAGGCAGAAAGGTAGACTTATGCAGATGCGAATGCAGATGGAGGTAGAGCTTAACCTCGGAAGGCAGACTGATAGCCTTATGCGATGCGAATGCAAATGGAGGTAGATCTTACCTCGGAAGGCAGAAAGGTAGCCTTATGCAAAGATGCGAATGCAAATGGGGGTAGAGCTTAACCTCGGAAGGCAGAAAGGTAGCCTTATGCAAAGATGCGAATGCAAATGGAGGTAGATCTTAACCTCGGAAGGCAGAAAGGTAGACTTATGCAAAGATGCGAATGCAAATGGAGGTAGAGCTTAACCTCGAAAGACAGAAAAGTAGCCTTATGAAATGCGAGAAAATGCGGGGAGACAATACTTAGTCTCGGAAGGCAGAATGGTAGCCTTATGCAGTGCGAAAAATGCGGGGAGACAGTGCTTAGTCTCGGAAGGCAGAATGGTAGCCTTATGCAGTGCAGAAAATAAAATGACAGTAAGAATTCTTAGCTGGTGATAAAGTGTTGTGATACGATTGTTGCGAATAAAGTATCATTTGCAACGATGATAATAGTAAGCGTTGGCATGTGTGATGAGTTCGAGAACGTATCTTTGAGAAACATGCGTCTGGTGGGGATAATGAGATGTATTGGGCTTTGTCGATTTTGTGCCTTCATCCAAAGAAAAATCGTGAGTTCCATAAGGGGGAGAGTTAGTTCGTATCCCTGCTGGCTCGGATCGGCCTGTCTGCTTGATGATGATGACTTTGTTTGTACCACAGGGATAGCGTTGCTAAGACAAGCTATTTTTAAGAAATAAATATGCATGGTTTTATAAAAATATGATATAACATATAATAAAAAATAATTTCTTTGGATGAACCGACGACCACGACGCGGTTCAAGACATTGCAACCTCTCTTGCTGCGGAGATTTGAGGGTCCTCCTCAACATTTTGCCCCAGTTTGATGGGTGAAGGCTTCTGGTTGTTACTGGTGCGGTGCTTGGCTAAACTTGCTTCGGAATTTTGAGGTCCCTCCTCAAAATTCTGCCCTAGTTTCCATTCGTGGGGGCAAATGAAAATTTTATTAAAATATGACCGAACCCATAGGGCTGCCTACGTATCCCCTCTTAAACGGGAATTAGGTCAGGCGTTGTTCAATTAACAACATTGATAGAAGCATAACAATTACACATAGTAGAGCTTGACTGTGTCTGAATTTGATTGGTTTAGGCCAAATTTCTCCATCCATTTCTGCCAGTATGAGTGCTCCTCCTGTTAGCACTCGGTGAACCATATTCGGGCCTTGCCAATTGGGATAGAATTTCCCTTTTGCTTGGTCTTGATGAGGAAAGATTTTCTTTAACACCAGTTGCCCCGGTGTGAATCGTCTTGGTTTGACTTTCTTGTTGAAGGCTCTAGTCATTCTATTTTGATATATTTGACCATGGCAAACCGCATTCATTCTCTTTCCGTCTATGAGGGCCAATTGCTCATAGCGGCTTCTTACCCATTCGGCGTCGCTGAGTTTGGCTTCTTGTATGATTCTCAAAGATGGAATATCAACTTCAGCGGGAATGACGGCTTCTGTACCATATACCAACATGTAAGGAGTTTCCCCAGTTGATGTGTGAACCGTGGTGCGATACCCCAGTAAGGCGAATGACAGCTTCTCATGCCACTGCTTGTGCTTCTCTATCATCTTTCTCAGTATCTTCTTGATGTTCTTGTTGGCAGCCTCAACGGCTCCATTCATTTGAGGTCTGTATGTTGTAGAATTCTTGTGCTTGATCTTGAAGGTTTCACACACTACTCTCATCAAATCACTGTTGAGATTGGAACCATTATCGGTGATGATTGACTCTGGAACTCCAAACCGACAAACAATGCGGTCGCGGACAAAGTCGGCTACCACTTTCTTAGTAACTGCTTTGTAAGATGCTGCTTCAACCCATTTGGTGAAATAGTCAATGGCAACTAGAATGAACCTATGTCCGTTGGAGGCGGCAGGCTCGATTGGTCCAATAACATCCATGCCCCAAGCGGCGAACGGCCAAGGTGAGCTTGTTGCATTAAGCTCGCTGGGAGGTACCTTTATCATACCCCCATGTATTTGACATCGATGGAATTTGCGGACATACTGGATGCAGTTTGTTTCCATGGTCATCCATAAATAACCAGCCCGAAGTATCTTCTTTGCTAGAACAAACACGTTCATATGAGGACCGCATGTACCGGCATGTATTTCCTCCAACAGCTTCATTGCTTCCTTTGCCTCGACACATCTTAGCAAACCCAGATCGGGAGTCCTCCTATATAGGATTCCTCCGCTGTCAAAGAAGTTGTTTGATAACCTTCGACGAGTGCTCTTTTGAGCAGCGTTTGCAAGCTCTGGGTATTCTCCCTCTACCAAGTACTCCTTAATGTCATGAAACCAAGGCTTTCCATCTGCTTCTTCTCAACGTGGGCGCAGTAAGCCGGCTGATTGTGAATCCCCACTTGGATAGGATCAATGAAGTTCTTATCTGGATGCTGGATCATAGATGACAAGGTGGCCAGCGCATCGGCGAACTCATTCTGGATTCTAGGAACGTGCCGGAATTCAATCTTTGTGAACCTCCTTCTCAATTCCTACACACGATGTAGGTATGGCAGTATCTTGGAATTCTTGGTCGCCCATTATCCTTGGACTTGGTGTATTAATAAGTCTGAGTCCCCAATTACTAATAATTCCTGAACATTCATATCGATGGCCAAATTGAGCCCAAGGATGCAGGCCTCATATTCAGCCATGTTGTTGGTGCAGGGGAATCTGAGTTTGGCGGATACCGGGTAGTGCTGACCGGTTTCCGAAATCAAGACTACTCCAATACCCACGCCTTTGAAGTTTGCGGCCCCATCAAAGAACATCCTCCAACCGTCGTAGGATTCATCAATGTCCTCTCTTACTAATGACACTTCCTTATCGGGGAAATACGTTTTCAATGGTTCGTATTCTCCGCCCACAGGATTTTCAGCAAGATGATTGGCTAACGCTTGTCCCTTGACCACCTTTTGATTCACGTAAATGATATCGAACTCACTTAACATGATATGCCATTTAGCTACCTTGCCAGTGGGCATGGGCTTCTGAAATATGTATTTGAGCGGATCCATCCTTGATATGAGGTACGTTGTGTAGGCGCAGAAATAATGCCTCAGCTTCGGTAAAATTTGATACGCTCAAATTTTACACTTTTAAAATAGTGTAAAGCGGTCGAAGTCAAATATAATAACCCAACAAGGTTGGGGTCGAATCCCACAGGGAATAGGTGTGAAAATATCACTATGTTAGTGTGGTTCTTAACTCTAATCGAAATTCTATTCCGTTAGTGAACAAAAAGGTGGTGATTAATAGTTTACTATTTTAAAGAAAGAGTAGTAACAATGGAAACTAATTTAGATTGTAATTAATATGGGTAAATTAACCAAGGTTGTGTCCCCTTTCATGGAGTGTAATGCAAGTAGGTATTAATATGATATATTTCTAATGGGAAGTTCTTGATATGCAAATGATTCTTAAGATAACTATCCTAGATTTTCCAATACTACGATAGTATTTCCTCTTTATGATTTTTCCAAATGTAAAAGAGTTGCAATAAATCCGAATCACGTCTTGCCAAATAAAACCAACTTATTCCTAAGTGATTCTATTAAACGAGGTTTAACGCCTCGAGTCTTTGGTATTTACTCTTACCACTTCTAACCCGCTTTTCCAAGCTAAGATAAAATTATGGCATAAGTTAATGTTTGCAACCATTAACAAGAAATATAAGACGAAGAGTAAACACATATCAACTACCCATTATGCATATATTCAATGGCAAATACCCAAATACATAACACCCATTTAGGGTCCACAACCTCAGTGTTTAAACTTAGCTACTCATCACAAATAACCAAAAGAAACAAGCATTTAATAATGTCATGAATGCTTACAAACCACCACTTGCTTGCTCTAATGCTTACAAAAAGTGAAGAATATTTAATGAGAGAATGTTGTTCAAAAGCTGGACAAGAATGACCCACAATACCCAAGTAAATCCTTTTATAGTGGGAAGAAAATTTGGGTGAAAAACAGACAAAAACACCCATGTCGGGCGATATGCGATCGCATTCCTGTCGCATAACAGGAATGCGATTCGCATATTGACTTCTTCCATCACATTTCAAAACCCTAGGTCCCAGAGATGTATCGCATTTGGGATATGCGGTCGCATATTTGGCCGCATTTCACTCCTTAATTTTGACTCAACTTTCTGTTGCGGTATGCGACCCCTAGGCTTGAAATGCGATTCGCATGTTGCATATGCGATCGCATTTGACCATTTTCCTTCTCTTTTCTCTTCTTTAACTCCCTTTTGCATGGTCTTGAGTGTTTACACCTTGTGTACTACAAAATACCAAAATTCTATGATTAATAAGAGTAAATGCTCTTGAAACGAGCCATAGTCTAAGAAATATGGTATTAAATGTGTCGAAATTCTCCAGCACATCAACACCCCCAACTTAAACTCTTGCTTGTCCTCAAGCAACTAAATTGACTCCATCTTATCCTAGATTCTAACTACAAGTCGAAAACAATTTCTGACCACGGGCAGTGTTAGGTGTCAGTACTACAAGCATGTATTTCATCCAATC